>JAAAKB020000025.1:929506-941350 GCA_010014835.2 Apostichopus leukothele
GGCAAAATGTGCAAATTAATTGAAACCACGGCACCCCCGCCCCCCCCCCCCCCCATACAACAACAGATCTTCCATTTGCAATATTTACTACAAAAGCCAACCGGTAAAGACAACAGATATTTACATAATTATCTTCGCAACTGGCTTTGCAGAGAGAAAAAAAAAACAGGACAAGGATTACACAATTCCTTTCGTATCAAACTGCAAGGCCAATGAAATCATTCATCGGAACGTGTTGAAAAGATAGCTTTCTACGATGTGTCAGCCAAGTGAAAAATATGGAAAAGGTGGCAGGTAAAGAAACTACGTTGCGACACTAACAGGGCACTTCATAAACCGGGTGAACGCACGTGAACCCTCATTCCAGCGGTTGCAAGGCCATGGTCTCGATAAGCCGGGTCAGAAAAGTGTAATACGTGACTTGGTTAGAGGTAAGTATGCAGATGTTGTATAACTCTTCCTTATAGCGGGTAGTACCAGCTAAACCTTGTGGCTCAAGCGTTTAAAATTTTACAGTCACAAATATACCGGAGAGATAAAAACCAGTTCGTATAGATTCATATCGGGGGAGATTGTTTGATAAAAACTTGGGATTTCCCAGGACGGCAGAGAATAGAAAAAATGATAGCGATAAGCAGAAATACACAGAAGAAAGACAAGACTACTGTATGTTGTTGTCCATAGGGCAAACCTCACATGTCTAATTTGTGGTTTAGAATAATCAAGATGAAGTCATTGTAAGAAACATTTTCAAGCTTCAATTACCTATTATATATTGTAAAACAGGGTAAACAAATGTCATTTTTACTGATTGTCTTCAGGAAATATGATAAATGAAGTTTGGCAACAAAATCTGTAACTTTCCATTTGATATGCACTTAGCTAACAGTACATTTGCCAAGCTATCCATAGTTTCATATAATCCTCCAAATTATTCCCAGACGTTGAAGATTATTAAAAAATGGACAATTGAATGTCTCTGTCAGTGATAACTACTTTGAGATTAGCAGTAAAATGGACAATTGAATGTCTCAGGTAGGGATAACTACTTTGAGATTAGCAGTATAATGGACAATTCAATGTCTCTGTCAGTGATAACTACTTTGAGATTAGCAGTAAAATGGACAATTGAATGTCTCAGGTAGTGATAACTACTTTGAGATTAGCAGTAAAAATGGACAATTCAATGTCTCAAAAAGGATACCTAGTTTGAGCTTAGCAGTAAAATGGACAATTGAATGTCTCAGACAGGATTACTACTTTGAGATTAGCAGTTCAATGCTTACAAGTTGAAATTTGAGCATGGGTGACCATTATCTTGCTTTCTAGCACATTTAGGGGCTATACTGGTGACCTTTGAAATCATAAAGTGCAAGTTCCGTTCTTGGAGTTGGGAAGATGGGGTGTAAATACGAACGAGGTAATTTTCTGCATGCATAATAAATCAGGGCAGCTCATTCATGGAAGAGGAATGAGTCGAGGCAAAATTAAATAAGAATGAGAAAGAGGAATCTTGCCACAATCTGCTGATTACAAAATTCCTCCAAGTTTTAGAGGACTGTTTTCTTCACAAATATAATTTGAAGGACTTGAGAGGTTTTTCAAACTGAAAATATTGGACACATTCTCTGCAATGTACCCGCTCAGCAGTATTATTTCAATCAACAAAACAGAGACATTTGTTATGTTACAAAATCTCGGGGACAACCCCGGAGATGATAATTTCAGTGGTGTCAGGATTCAAGGGCGTATCGATTGGTGAATTATGGAGTAACAGAGCACGGGACTAGAGTTTCCAGGTAAACAATCTAAATCACCCGCTGATAATATTGTCAAACAGTTCCAACTCTGATGTATTCGGGGTTTTCTTTTCTAACAAGGTAGACAACATTTCAGAATGTATAAACTATGACCTAAACAAAGGAAAACTTGATTTCTCACTGACATTGTTGGTGTGGTAACGGTGTAGTGGCAGTTCAGTGAGAGTGCAGTAAAAGGTGCACTGGCAGTGCAAGGACAATTCAAAAGCGAATCACGCAGTCTTTACATGTCCTCCAATAAACACGCCATTATTTCCGAGTTTTCTTCAGTAAAATTGTGGCAATAGATCAACTTGGACAGCCATTAAAAATTCTTTTTTGTCTACCCAACAAACATTTTGCATTACTGAACGAGTATCGTCCACTCAACTATCTAAGTCCCCTAAAACCTCACAAATAGTGGCCGGCCATCAAAGCTGAAAATTTCATGCATTACAAAAAAAACTTTCAAGGAACGGCTGAGCAACATAGTCTAGAAACCACAGATGTAGGAGTTCAACTCAAGATCACACTTCTACATCAATCTAAATCACTCCAATCATCTATTATTGAGAAGGAGAATCCAGAGAGCAGTCTGTGATATATATTGCTATTTGATTTGCAAGTAGAAGCTCCCTTCAAATGAAATTAGCAACTCTGACAAACATCGGGTGAGGCCAGATAGAGAAAGACCTACTTGTTTAGAGATTTCTACATTTCCTAGACTAAATATCAACTTTCATAGTCCTAGAGGACAATAGGGAACTATCACTCTGTGACACAATTTAAACATCAACAGCTAGGAAACTTGAACAGCAGTGACTCTAAAACGAAATAAAAAAAAAAGTGCAGCATCCAAAAATGAAAGAGCCATCATCATCTTCGTCATCATCATCATCGAACTAGATCTACTTGAATCTTCCACCCCGTGTGTCAAAGGTCGTACCCAAGGGATGACACAAAGCATAGTGAGTAAGGTAAACTAAGCAGGGGTTTATTTGACAGCTGAAATCTGACATCATCCAATTAGAAACGACCTTCACTGGGAACGCGCTGTGATGTATGACATTCCTTCATTACAATCAAATCTGGCCTGAGATTCGCAAGCTCTGTCAGAGGGAGAAAAGTCTAAGCACAGTGTGTGCTACTGAGAAATATTCTGTTCCAGAAAAAACAACAAGACAAGGATCCTTCCAGATCCTGGTTCTACTCGACTCCAAATTCCTACCTCTTGTTTTCCAACTGACAAAACCTCTCCCTAGCAACCACGGCAGCCACTTACCCCATTCCAACTCACCATCCATTTTAGCTGCATTCGTGTGAATGCAAATGGTTGGAGAAGGCACTTGTTCTGACTTTTAACCAAGAACCCATCATGAATTGTTTTCACATGAGTGTAATAATTATGTTTTGTTTTTTGTCCTTCTCTTTTCAAATGTATCGATACAGTTTGAATTTTCAAAATTTTTCGACGAGAAAATTTTCTCGTCCTAGATGAGCGAGACAAAACACTCCCGATCAGATCGTTTCGGCTCTAAATTGCTACCGATCGTCTTTCGGGCATCGTTACATACGACGACGGGCTGGGTACTTACATTGATGATGTCTGCGTTGGTCCTGCTCTCGTGTGGTTCATTGTATTCTGTGTACTTTAGGAGCACCTTGTCCATATCTGTGCTGGCATACTGAAATAGCTTATTACTGCTATTGAAGATGATCAAAGCTATCTCGCAATCGCAGAGAACGCTGAGTTCGTAGGCCTTCTTCATCAATCCAAATTTCCTCTTTGTGAATGTGACCTGGGGAAGAGGAAGACATGGTTGATCAGAAACAGCGATATTAGTACATTGAATCTGTTAACGGTAAGGTTAAAACTTGATCCGAGCGTACTTATTTTCGTTTCCGAATTATACAGACTGATGATGCTTTGCTTGCATGAGTGTGTGTATGGATCAGTATACAAGTGTCTTTCTTGTCAAGTGTTCATAAAAAATATGTCATTGATATATGTTTGTACGTCCATGATATCTGTACTCAGCACATACCTGATATCTGTATGAACTTCAGCTCAACGAACTCACACATGCATTCGTGGGAAAGACAGTTTAAATTTAAAACTTAAACAATTAACTCAGGAAATTGAAGTCAACATTTTGATCAGCTATCTACGCTACAAACCATAAACCGGAGCGAAAATCAGGAAAACCTTGAAGGCTTAGGAATCATCGTTCTTATGAAACTTTCACTTTCCGTAACTTTGATTTTATTCATGTAATCTGAGGGGGGATAGATGTGGTGTCTGCCAAGCAGAACCACACCAGATACCACAACCAAAGTAATTAACTCAAATAAACAGGTCTTTTCCGAAACACCCAAACCAAAATTTAACTGGCCAGAAGAAATGAGGAAGATTAAGATCTATTAAAGATGCTTCTGCATGCTTGACTCTTGACTCAGATTACATGTATATATGTGACACATCTTATTTTATAGCTGTGGATAATTTGGATACAGTAACATCACTGGAGAAAACCGATCTTCTCCCTATTTTAAAAGATGTTCCACAACTTTACGGCCACATATTGAATATTCATATGGCTCAAATTACCTGGAAAAGGGTATCACATCTTGAATATTGATCTAGGGTGAATTCTGTCTGACTTTAATACAGTAATTCAAGACATAATAGACTGGTGTGAAAATGTGACACCACGTAAAATCAAAGATCAATATAGCAGTACAGCTCCCCTGTTCAAATAATGGTACCTAAGACAGTGTAAATATGCAACCATTTCTCACAACCCCATCTCATACCCTCCTCCACCATCCCCCACCCTCTTCCAGCATCCCCTCTCGAGTTCCATCACGTCCTACAATGTTCAGTGACGAAAATGTGTAGTTTTCTGGATCAACCTTTTTGCTATGTCATGGTATCTTTGGACTTGTAATATGCATGTTCTGCCAAGAAGAAACCAAACTTGTCGTAGCTCACCAAGTGCAGTATGTATACTGTACATGTCAATAGTCAATACCATAATGAATTTTAACATTGCCACCTGAAACTGAGTTCATACTATACATCTGAAAAATGCAGAAATATACACAGGGGGTTTCTACAGCTTCAGGAGCCTGTCATCCTGTCCGGGAAACGACCCCCAGATGAAGATCCATTATTCTGCTGCTATGTATCTACGTCAACGATCATAAAACAATTTTTTTTTTCCGTACAGGCTCTGGAGGGTTGAACATGTACATTCCATAGCACAGTCAATGACGTCTAGCGGGACAATTAAATCAAAAACATATCCCTGCCTCTCTCGGCTCCTACCGTTTAGACCCGATCTCGGAAAGTCAACGCGACTGAACAGAAACGGATACTGACACTGAAGCATACTAAGAGAATTGGGCAGTGCATCACGAGACTCCGTAATAGAATATATAGGCACAGTTGATAGGTCAAGCACAGTACAGGGGTTATAGAAATATGAGTAACGAAGTTACTTTGTATTACTTCGCATTACGAGTATGTTAGGTCGAGTTTCAAAACTCAGCAAGGTTTGTTAACTAGAGCTGCTTGATATTTCCAACTCGATGGATCACCAACAATGTTGCTAATCGATGAGGGGAGGGGATGGGGGGGGGGGAAGACTCTTATCTGACAAAAGTGTAGTTTTTGGATAACCCCACCATTTACTTTAATTGGCATTCACAAGTGACAATAGTTAACCTGTGTCCAAGCATCATAATTGATGCGCTTTCCTATCTACCCAACCTATTTCTTACTATCAAAGAAGTTAACCAACTACGTCTTCACAGAACATATGCATCCTTAGAGACCAACAATATATATATCCCTCTCACCTGTCTGTTGCGTTCATCGTTGATTCGAGATATCTGAATTTTCTTCCTTCCCATGATGCCTTCGATGTAGAACTTGACGTTACGAATGTTAAAACTCTCTCACGACTAATCTTTACTCTTTATCTGTCGGAAGAAGGTCTTCTAGATGAGAGTGCTCGGTGACAGTGATGTAACAGAGTCGTTGCTATACCTGAAAGATGACAGAAGGGAAAAAAACGTGGAATACTTTTGAAAATACTGCAAATAACCAAACTTTAGTTCCTCAAATATGAGAGAGGTATGACACGTATACATGTTTTAGTTTCCATTGCTTTTACACTATCAAAGCCACATAGAGCTATATCACGCAAAGGTTTGTGGCTCCATGACGTCAAAGTTAGACTAGACTTCTAAGGTACTGCATATATATGCTTTCAAAATGTTATCCCACAAGGCTATCAGTATTGACATCTGGTTTGAACCGTAAACAGCTTTTATAAAATTCAAAGCAGTTTCTTAACCATTTGCTGTGATGATCATGTACCACAAAAACAAACTTGCTGTTCTTGTGTGTATCTGTTTGCATGTAAATATGACAGTGCATAGCTAAAGCAAACTCGGCTCAGCTGCTAAAGATTAATGATACTTTGCTTCTACCTTCCAATAATCAATGTATATATTTGTCTGTCAATGAACAGAAGTCCTTATTACCTCAAATACCATAAAGAATTTGTTGATCAATTAATAAATATATTGAAAATACTAATTTTGAACTTTTACTAAGAGTGCATCATGTTTTCACATGAAGTGTGGTTACGGTATAAGGAACAATCAGTGTTCCCTTAGTTACAGATCTGTTTTTTCTCAGAGGTCATAATTCATTCAGACTTTTCCTTTGTTTGCCTGCCTTTTGAAACCTCTATTATCTTCGCATTTCTATTTGCTTCGAACAAGATACAACAGCTTAATTGTTCTATTTCTGTTGGACTTGGAATAAGTTTCCTTTAGGGCTTCAGTTGAAATAAACAAGGTTACATGAGCTATTACCTTAGACATCGACTTGAAACGTATTAAATGCATTACTTTCTTTTCCTCATTTTCTCACTTTAGAGAATTTAAAAATTGGAATGTCAGTAATACTGTCACTTCAAACATCTTTCCTCTATGAATGACAAAACCCCCAAAACAACCATTATGCATTGGTATCTCTTCTCCCACTTGACAATTTTCTAACACATCTGACCAATTAAACAAGGCCCCCGGGGGGTAGGGGGGAACATTTGCTTGTACTTGCCCCCTACCAGTGTAATACTTTCACAGTGTCACCATAAACAGTAGCTATTGATGAATGCTCCTTCTGCAAATCCAGATTAGGAATTAATTCAATACCATGATGGGAGTGGTTTGGTTCCTAATTTTGCTTCAATGGTGAATAACCATAACAACTTCTGCCCGTTTCTTGCCCGGGATTATTATCGAAACTAACAAAACGATAAATCTAAAGTGTGTGTCACATGACAGGTGACATCAGTTATTCAATTCACTCGATACGACTGTGCAGCAACTATTAGAGAATAGCAATGTACTAAATATCCTGTCAATAGAAGGCAATTTGCAAGTCAAAGAGAATCGAAGAAACAAATCTCTCTTATACATCACAATCAAAGATATTTCTTAACATTTCTAACAAAGAATCTAGTGTATACAGTACCAATGGGTGCTACTGAATGATACAAATTTTTTTTCCCCAGTTTTTTAACAAATATTCAGGCAATTTCCTTATATATTTTTTAATATATAACTTACTTACTGTGCAACTTAGCCCTAAAACATTTTCTTGATCAATATGAAAATAATTTGTTAACCATGAATTTATAAAAATTGAATCAAAATTTATAACTTTTGAAAGTCACGTTATTTAACATCAAAGATTAAATTTATGCTACTTTACGTATTTGTACTGGTGTACCAGTAGTAAATCATATATTACCTCACAAGCCAATGTGTCACATGTATGCTATATTTTAATCAAAATGGTTTTTTATTGATCTATCAATACTAGAAGCTGTAATATTCATCACATCACAGACAGGCTACTTTAATAGCAAAATCATCAATAATTTCCATCAAATTTACAACAATAGTCATAATAAACTTGTATCTGATTAGTACTAAATGTTAATTTTAACAACAAAATCACTTTGTCAATCTCTACATCTATTGCAGGTTTCCAGTTCAATTCTCTGATTATTACGTAAAACAAACAGACTCTTGACGTTGTCTGCATTGTTTTCTGGTTTTCAATTAACGCTCAATTTTAAAAACTGTTGAGTACTCGTTTACCCTGACCTTTTGGCTTCCTTTCCCTACACGCGAGTCATCCCACACACGACACAGTTTACAACCTTCTTTGATTGTTCAAAGAATAACAAACCCATAGTCATATCATGGAACATATTTATTGATTTTATTTTTAATTTTTTTTACATTGCAAACACAGGCTCTTCTAACATTTCATGTTCATGTTTTAAACGTGAGCATTTTTGCCACGCTAACGAATTGAAATAACTGCTTTTAAATTCTCACAAGTACAATTGACGTTCTGCTTCCAAAAATCAAGTACTTTTATTGTGCTGGTAACCCATAAAACTTGGGTGTTTTTAAAATGGCAGGAACCACCCTCCTTCGAAGGAGCTGAAATCTACCAACAAATCTACCAACAAATCTACTGAAATCCACCAACCTTGCATAAACAGGTATCTCAAAGAATAAAAACAGAAATCCCCATGTAAAAGTGGTGTAACCCATGCCCTCCAAAGATGGAAGTTGTAGGTCTTCAAAATACTTTCTTCCAAGATAACTTTTGAAATTTTCAGTTTGTAAATTGAACTGTTTAGAGAACTAGGAACTGATGTGCTGAAGAGGGGTTATCACTGACAACTTCAAACAATCATCGTGCCAGCGGTGAGGATATCAGAGCAGTCTCTTAAATTTGTGGGTTTTTTCCTCCGATTTGTTTTACTTTACTCCAAAAAGTTACCCGTCTCTCGTGTTGACAAGGATGTGATTGGCATGTCAATCTACTTACACTACCCATTCCATGGCGAAACCCAAAATTAGGAGACCCTTTTTCTTTTTTTTCCTTCTTTTTCCCAATCTGGAAATTTTTCTCCCCATTTTCAAACTCAAGGGCATTGGGTTGGGTAATAAAGCATGGATGTCTTGTGACATTAATGTTTTTTTTCTTCACCCAGACGAAGATGGATGGATCTTCCTACTTGGTAGACATCGTGAAACTAGGGAGACCATTACATAAACAATCATAAATATTGTTCTTTCAAACGTCATATATATTATATATATAAAGCATAGCAGCCTTTCAATGCAGTGATCACGTCACTGTAAATTTTTTGATACTACATCAGGAATGTATAAATATCTGTGCTCGGTAGGAGAAGGTTGAAAATCATTTGCACCTACTAGGGGGGGAGTAATTGATGATGTGAGGAATGAAACTGGGTCTTTAGTGCAAGTTCAGAGTCAGCAGGCAGAGGTCATCACTTTCAGTCGTCGTAAAATATGAAGGACTTGACACTATTACCCAAAGATGGAAAAATATACTATGCTAATTAAGACTAATATCACCGAGGTAAGCTAATTGTGCACATTTGGGTCAAGAACAAAAGAGATACTAAAGTAGATGGTGCACTGATTTATAGTGATTAGTTTAATACTGAATCTGGGAAGAGTACCACTCAAAATGAAAACAGTTAATTGTTCATTATTTTTTATTCCAAATTATCAAGTTAAAGTTTAAGCTATTTAAGTCGTTTTAATCAATACAAATCACAGGAATTGTCCTTAAAATTCTGAAAAGAGTTTTCTCGGGTGGAATGTTGTCGAACAGATGATTCCAATTCAAGAATAAATGTTCTGGAAAATGTTTTTTTTTCTTTTTTTCTTTGGAAGCGGCAAAACTCCTTTATTAATTGACATAACTAACGGTGTTGTCAACTGCATAATTAGCCAAAATAATGATCACAATTTTTCTCTAATTTAACACAAAGTTGTGAGAATACATTTCACCGTTCTGACTGGTCAATTGAAATTGAAACTTTTTTGTCAGATTTTGTGTATTAAATATGGAAGTACCTTCTCCAAATGAGATAATAGCACTCGGTGAAAACAAGGTCATACAAAAGCTTGAATAGGCTTTGCCATTAAAACTCCAGAACTTTATTCTTTTAAACTGAGAGCTCATCAAAATGGTACACCATATACTACACCAGATTCACACAATTGAATTTGACCTTCTTATCCTCTTGGATTAAATCAGACCAGTGCCAGATAACCTGATACCAATGAAAGGGTACGGTTTGTCGATGCATTTCCAGCAATGCTCTCTAATTATCCTCTTTTTTTTTCTTTTCTTTTCTTTTCGAGCCCTGGCTTAAACGCTCCAGTGGCGGAATACATCGGCGAGCGTGTATTGTGTACGAAACAAGAAGAGGATAAAATACTTCTAACAGAGGAGTGATCAATTAATCAATTGACGACTTGGAATATCAGCCACGGAGAAAGTCACGACTCATTGGTTTCAATCAAATTGACTTTAATCAGTCGCATTGGATACACACACAAGTACAGCAGACTCACTCTTTTGGTAGATGACTTGCATTGATCTTCATTAAAAGGACAGAGAGAGAGAGAGAGATGAAGGAAAGCGAAACGGGGCACAAAAGTATAAATAAATAAACACAAATTTAGTTGTATGACGCACTGACGACAAGGAAATACAATGTAGTTGTGCTACTAGCAACTACAACATGCTAATGGCCTTATATTGCCTTAATTAACTCTTACAGCTTACACAGTTGACAATGTTTAGCAAAATTTTGAAAACATACTGCATTATCTGACCATGCCAGGATCGAGGCTAGGATCGAGGGAGGAATTCAGACCATGCGCTCTGTGTTTAATTTTAAGCTTTCACACTGAACAAAAAGTGCAGGGTACGATCCTAAAGGCCTAATGCTCACACGTTTACAGGACCACCCAACCCCTCCCTCCCCCTCCCTCTGGGAGGCCTGTGTGGTTTTAAGCATTTAGCTGCTCCTAAATATTAGTAACTTATCAACCATTTTTAAGCCTTTGCAGAAATGTTTTGCAGCCCACACATATATTGCAAAATTTGCAATGTGGTTGGAATCATTGTCAAACTTCTGAAATTCATTCTTCTGGGTGCAATTTTGGAGATCGAAATAATAACATCAGAACACGCTTCCGTGGAATTTAAGGCCTTTAACAGTCAAACTTGGTGCCACCAAATTGCTTATAAACTGCAAGAGGTACTGGTAGCTTGGGACTCGACTTAATGTGGCATTCATATGTAAGGGTACACGATGGTTTTGCATGGATAATTACATACTGAATTTCAGCTTCAACTATTAACATTTTTTTTAAGTTCACAAAATCATAATTCCTGGTACATTGATAAATTCAACAATCTACTAACCAAACCATTTTGCAGTGAGGAATTTTATATTTTTTAATGTTAAAACTTAACTTATATAAAAGCTATTATGCAATACGGAACTTGTCCAACTCCAAGAGTTTATTAATATTGCCAGAAGATCTCAAAACGTGAGGCTCAAATTTAAGTGGTCATTAGACATTCCAAAGTGTACTAACAAAAAATGTCAATTTTAATTCTTTTTTTTTAATTCTTTTACTCTGTTGGTGTTTCCTCTCTGTTTCTCATTTCCTTTTGTCCCCGTCGTCGCCTCTAGACTGACCACCACAAGGCCTTATTAAAACATTATTTACGTTTCTTTCTCAGAGAATCTCGGAGGCTTATGTAAGTTATGAGAGTGACCACCAATGTGAGGGTTAGCTATGCCCCGGACTGTGGTCGACATCCCAGCTGGATGGCCGCCCCGATACCTTTGTTGACTTCAACAAAAGATTCAACACGGTATTGAGTGGGTGAATCAACAATACATTATGAAACATGCCTTGGATCATATTTATTTCGGGCAGTTATTTCCTGGTCTTAGCTGTCATCATTGACCCGACCACCTGCAAAGAAACTTGACATGCCTACGGTTAACACTTGAAAAAAAGGATGAATATGGAAGAAGTTCAAACCCCTTCCCATCCCTCATACCTGGCCCCCCCCCCCCCCCCCCCCCCCCCCCCCCCCCCC
>JAAAKB020000025.1:941450-960369 GCA_010014835.2 Apostichopus leukothele
CATATTCAACACTATAAAAATTTTGTAAAAAAAGGAAGTGTTTCGAAGGGGAGCGGCGGGGGGGGGGGGGGGTGCTGGGATACCCAGATGACATAATGAAATATTTGCCACTCTTGCTTGACCAACGATACAATTCAACAAGCGAACAATATAGTGAGTCATTAAAGATGCAAGGCTGGCAAACTTTCATTGACATGCACGCAGATAAAG
Source organism: Apostichopus leukothele (assembly GCA_010014835.2). Lineage (NCBI taxonomy): Eukaryota > Metazoa > Echinodermata > Holothuroidea > Aspidochirotida > Stichopodidae > Apostichopus > Apostichopus leukothele. The sequence goes on from JAAAKB020000025.1 coordinate 941,661, forward strand.
AAGGAAGTACCTCAGTGGAAATTGTCAACATAGTCAAATTATTGATTTCAACTACAGGTGGCATCTATAGTACAAAGGTCAATGTTGCGTTGGAATTGACAAATTGACACCAATCATCACATGTTTATCGAAGTTGGAGATATCTGGTTTAGTTCAAGTGTAAGACCAAATAGCATGACTAGGGAAATGTCGACTATTTCCTTTAAAGTATATATTCAACATGAAGGAGAGAATAATTTAGAGTTCAAATTTTTGCATTATAAAGTATTAAGGTTCCTGTAATCAGAACCTGCTATGCAGCTTGGCCCTTGTAATTTAGCAAGTCGCCCATTTTGCATCTAGCCATTCGCAATGCGATTCCAGATAAATTACTCCCTGTGATGGGAACCCATAATATCTAACCCAATAAATGAAATTAAGTCCCTGATATCACAAATTACACTTTCCCAGTTTGTACACGGGTAGGAACATATAAACAGAAATGGTTAATTCTAAAATGTGAGCTTGAAATGGTGTCATGTGCAACTATTCCTCTGAGATCATCTATATAGCTTTACAATAGAAGTATTACTGAAAGTATTACTAGCACTGGGTAATGATTCCATGGTAAGCAACAACTATACAGTTTACCACCTTGTGGCAGAACTTTCCAATGACCCCTCCTTTCAAAAGATGAGAAGGTGGATTTAGTTTAAAATCTCTTCTACAACGATGAACAATTTATTTCCTTTTGGTTTAGCATGGACAACAACCTCACTGTGTAAACCTTAACATATATATAGAGATCTGACACACAAGATGGAGCCAGGAATGAAACCCTACTCGGCTTACAAGTACTGTCTAATATTTCAGTTTTCCATTTCTTTTGTGCAGAGCTATCCAAGCAACAACGGACAGTCCTGTGATCGAGAAGATGGTGTGATATTTCTTAGCATCATGGATGTGCCTGCCATGTATCTCAGATTTAACCATGTACAGTTGTATGTATTACTTGGCTAGGGTAATCTATTGATAGAATCATGTTGTACTTTCTAAAATGAAACAAAACTATACATAAATGTTTACAATAAATATTACAATTCAATGGCCTCAGTTCACATTTGAAAAAGAAAAAAAGACGGGGGGGGAGGGGGGGAGGGGGGTTCAGGAACTTGCACTCCTTCAGGAAAGTAAATCAAGCTGATCCATTGTCTTTATCCCCATGTAACAATAAATGGCAGATGTTTCAGTAAACAGGCAACATTGGGGTACAACGGCTACAAAGCACCACCCGCTGTTACGTTGCAGATTAGTTTTACCATGTCCTGTTCAAGAGGATTATAAGGGGAAACATTCTCAAGGTGAGGAAGGGAAGAGAAATGAGCGAGGAACCTTAGAGACGGTGCAGGTACATATGAAAGATGAAATAGAAGATGGGAGGAGGGATAAACCGAAGAATCCCTTTCTGCACCGGACATTTTACAAACGCAGGTGAAGAGACCACACACTGTTCGCAGTATCACTGCTCTGTGCTATTTATAAGCAACACAATGATATTTGCAGCAAAAATAAATAAATAAAAAATCATTAAAAAATGAAAAATCATCAAAACATGAAATAAGGTTTGATTCAGGGTAGGTTAATTCCAAACTCCCATCTTCTGTGTACACATCTCGAACATATACCTTGACTTCAAATTTGTGATGGCAAACTTCTACTGTAACTTACAAACTGTAAGCAAATTCTCTCAATTTTCCGTAACATTTCCAAAAGATGATTTTACACTCAAATAAGCACACGAGATCTCGTTTTGTTTGCTGCATGCTCTCCTAAGATCTATTAATAACCGACGCTTCTTCACTTTAACTGTTTTTTGTCTGGTATCGTCATTGATTATTTTTTTTTTCCTCGCTCTCTCTCTCTTTCTTTCTTTGTTTTGTTCCTAAATTAGCCTTAAAGTGCCCAAAATAAAAAGACACTTGTGACCTATTTTAGAACAAAGAGTGAAATGGAGGCAGTGGGGTTTTTTTTATTCTTCTTTCTCTTCTTCTTTTTGAGGGAGTAAAGGCTAAACAGGTAAGTATCAGATTCTTTTGCAAGGTATTATTTAAGTCATCCAATTTCTTATCTTATCTAACACACTTCGTTTTTTCTCCTTGTTTTTTCTCCTTCTTCTTCTTCTTCTTCTGCTTCCCTTTTTGAAGCCATTAATTGGTTCAAGGAATGACGTTGCTTTTGAAGTATTCTTGTGGACACCAATTAACAGGTTTAGTAGATTGCAGGAGTTATTTTTTTTTCCAAGGTGCATCAACAGGCATTAAGATAGTAATAAACTACTTTGTAAAAATTTGAAAAGGAAATGGTTTTATGGAGATCTCCCATGCCGTCGAAAGGAAAATGAAAGAAGCTTGTTGACAGGTAATGGACAAATTATAGGCGTAACAATAGTCATCTCGTTAATTTGTTTTATGATATGTACAAACATTATCCAAGTGATGACCGATTTATCGTCTTGTGTGTTGTTTTATAGTCAACAAAGCCCTCCCTCCTTCCCTTCCCTCCCCCCCCCTTATTCCCCGCACCCTCACGGCACAATATGTTATGCTGAGTCTACTTGCACAGGCTCTGCTATTCTTACAAATCCTCTGCTTTCTACTTTGAAAATTTGTCACTTTAGTTTTTCAATTTCTCCCCCAGTTTCTTTGTATTTGTGACTAATAAAATTGGCAATCTTTCAATGAATGTTTCTGTTTTTGGTTCACAAAAGTCATCATTTAATTATGGATATCCTGAGTAGTTAATATGACCAAACTTAACTATTTCCTCTGGCCCACCCACTCAAACATGATTTCTTCTCTCAGGAAAATGTGAGGATGATAGCAAAAACCCCAAAACAAGATCACTCCACAGTTTCTGACTGGTAGATTTGAAGGAGGAGAAAGTGGGCGGAGTCTCGGAAGTAACAATCTAGAGGGCAGGGCGCAGGGCTAAAACATTTCCAGTCACTTAGCGTAGGTAGATAGGAAGTGCAAATGTAGTTTGGAGACAGGTAAGAGAGGAGCGAAGTATATTGCTGATGTATACCCGTTATCTGACTCGACAAGATATTGCAGCGGATGGGAAGAACATATTTTTCAAGCCCGTTTTGGCAAGTTTAGCCCATTGCAGTTGGGAGATATTATGTACCTAAACGATGAGCTAGGGTTTCAATTAAAACTGAAAATATATGTTTTGATGAAATCACTTACAACTTACTTATAATATATCTTAAAGTAGAGAAACCACAATGAAAACTCTTTGAGAGCAAAAATGACAAAACTTCTAAAACACTTTGTACCAGAGTCACCATACTTTGTGTATATATCCAATGGCAGGGTGAAAAGTGAAACAATTTCTCTATATTTGAAACAGGCCTGGCTATTGCTGTTTGTAGATCTATAGTCCACCTGTAGACACAGTAAAACTTTGTCACAAAAATGTGGTGTTTCTTATCCATAAAATACATTAATTTTCAAAACTTTACTCTCCTTCCAATTAGAAACATTCCTTCATGCCATAAATCATTTCTTTGCTAGCAGGAGGTTGATCTCTATATTTCTCTTGAATCCTCAAGTTTAGAAGTGAAATAAGAAAAAAACAAACTTTATGTTTGGAATTAACCCTTAACCTCATCTAACCATGAAAGGCTAAAAATAGCCACCAGAGCAGACAGCCATCTTGTCGATTTGTACTGCAATGTTACTTTCAATTTTGAACTTTCTTAGAAATGGCAAACACGAGGAGAAAAACTTACCATTCCCTGAAAATATCTACCTGATCACTAAAAAAAGATATTGACCTTTACTTGTTGGGCAAGTTTAACTCATGCCTACTATTTCTTGGCCTAGTTGGAAGTCTTGAGTTTTCAAACATCAAGGCCCAGCAGTGCTGGTTTCTGTTCTTCCTTTTACTAATTTTTAATTCATATTCAAAACAAATTCTGTTATGGTACATAATATATAACTGTACATCACATGATACTTTCTTTGAAAATAATTTCTTTAAGTTTGGATGTATCCATGAAGAGATGTTTACATGAACAAAATCTCCCCTCAAGATGAAATGTAAGAGAAAAGCCCTTGAATCATTTTAACGACTCCATCAACGACCCACCTTGGGGGAGGGGCATGACGGCAACATAATCCATAATACATATAATGAAATAGCGAGGAACAATTGAATTAAACAATCATGACCCTAACGGCTTTATTCTTTTACTAAGGAAAACAATTTTTTCATCGATATAAGACGATGAAAGACCAAATCATGAATGCCAGTATCTGATGTTTTAGACCGTCTGAACTTTGAAATTTGGGTCAAAGAAACAAAACAAAAACCCACTTATCACTGTTTTATCACCACCAAATCTGTATTTCCTGACTGAATCCATGACGCTAGTTCCTTTCTTTTTGTCAGACAACCCAAAAAAGGAAACCTCTGTAGTTTGACCATGTGACAAATGGATCCTTTAAAGTAAACTCACCTACATACCTTCTATTAGATTGCATATATATTTATTTCAACATAAATTTATCATAGTCAGCACTTTACCATATGATCAGATTCCCCAAAACTTACTGGTCTATTGCAGTTACCCAAATCTACCTGGCCTTGTAACTGGTAACGTTTGTTCTCTGCCACCCCTTTTTACCCCTCCCATTAACCCTCCCTCCTGGTCAATGCCCATCACCTCTCCCTTTTAATCTACCATTCTCGTAGTAGAGAGCCTAATTCAGGTAGCAAATCTGGAATCACACTTCTTTTTTTGTTTTGGACGTTATTTGGCTAAGTTTTGGACTTCTGGAAGCTCTCTCAATACGTTAGATTAGATTGCTTCATATAAAGTTTCCTATGACTTTTTCATATGTTTTTCCATGGTGTTAGTGCTTTTACTATGTGATCAGATTTAAAAACGTGTCAACACACTTGTGGTAGACTTTCATACAGTTTCCAACAGGAGTACAAATTTGGCAAATCTAATGCCAATTCCATGTACAAATTTCCGGCCTTTCTGTTCAACTAAATGTTACTTGGTTAAATCCTACACCCCCACCCCTCATACCAAATTACAAGGTTCCCCTTTAATTGTTTTCTTGACTGCTTTCAGAGAAATTTGTCATTAGGGACTAAAATTTCAGTTTGCCTCATCAACGCTGTCAAAAGTAACACTTTTTTAATTGCACTTTTCATTGTGTTCAACTTGCGCTTCTAACCATCGCAAAACTGACGGAGAAGAATCAATTTTTTTTTTTCGGCGCAGGCCACCGCGTCTTAAGGTCAATATTTTGAGGGAGTCGTCTACAGAGTTTTCGCTCACGATTCTCTGAGTGGCATGAAAATGATCGAGACGACATCGCGAGGGAGGAGAGCTCAAAAGTGCGAAGACAACTCATCACAGAAATAGGCCATGCCTGACCTGTTTCTCGTGCTTCATTTGACGATTTGCTTATAACCGCTGCTTCAAAGCCATGGGCCTTTGCGCTACTGACCAAGAGCTGTTGTTTTTTTTCCCCCCTTATATTTCCTGTTTAGAACTTTTGTGTATACATGTACATGTTTTCTTTCCATCTTGCCCCCTAGGAGGGGAGTCCTGGTAAGGTACAGCTGGTCTATAGATGTTAACCACAATGTTTCCCTGAAGTGCAGTTATTGCAGGTGTGAAGAGTTTCAACCAATCTTTACAGTACTGCATGTATGGCTCAGTCAGAAATGTTACAAAAGTACCGAATAATTGAATGATTACCTGTCTCCTCACTATTTTTAACAATCTGGCCTTAAATTACTTTGATAAGTAAAGGGTGTACAGTACTAAGCAGAAAGACAAGAAAGAGGCTTGGTGATTCCTTGTCACATTTCACGACTAAAAGTTACGATTATCGGGTTAATTATGCTATAAATTAACGAACCAAGGAGTGTCTACATCTCTGGGGTCGAAAACATGTCAATCTCAAATTATACACTTTCTTATAGTACTTAGGTACACAGTACACACTATTAAATGATATCCTTAGAACTACAAAGTGTGCCACCCTTGAGCAATTGAAGGATTACGGTCACCAACTTTTACCTGATTCATACAAAACATGACCTTTGACCTCTGACACATATTCACTACTTTTCAATTTCACCACTCCCCCAGCTATTATTTAAAAATCTAGCCTCTAACGAAATCACGAACCCCTATTTTTACCTCAAATCTAGAATATGACTAGCAATTTTGAATTTCATTGCTTTGACTATAGCTCTTAAACTGTGCTTCCAGCCACCATTGATTGAGACACAGTTTTTTGTTACCTTCACCTTCAACCTAATTCAGCCAATAAAATAAGGGTCAATATGTTCAGTAGGATGCTGACATGGTGCAATGCCAAATTTCAGTACAGACTATATATACTGTATGACTGTGAGAACAGAAACACACTATTCAGGCCTACTATACTTTAATAGTAGAAGCACCAAGGCCTAGCCTAATTTGCATAAATTTAAAAGAGAAATTTAAAACGGGGCTGTAATTGTTGAAATTGTTAAAATTGTGAACAATTAGGGTTAATTTCTAGCTGGATGAAACTTGAGGCCTAATATTGGGCAACAAAAAAAAAAATACTAAAACACAAATTCACAGAACATTTCAGTTTAACAGTCAGGTGGGTGAGAAACACCTGACATTGGGAGATAGATATACTGGTTAGAAAGACTAGTAACAAACCAAGGCAAGCAGCTACCTTAAATATATACGTTTAGATCAATGGCCAATCCATGAATAAATGTACGCTTTCGTTCCCGACTTGCTACAAAATTGGAGCTGTGTCTTGTTAAATACGACAACAGATCAAGAATTTAATTTTAAATCAAGTATCCCTCTTGAGTGCCTGTGGCTAGCATAACCAAATGATCACAGCTACTATCAACACAAGGTACACAAGTTTGTGTGAATAAATTTGAGAAACAATTTGCACAGTAAATGTCAGCAAACACCTATACAGTACACATTAAACCTGTACAACTCCTGTACCCATGTAGCCTCACACACATGGAAGCTCACCACTCTCGGACGGTCAAATCATTGTTTTTTACCGTCCCTGAAACCTTACGACCACCAATTATGCACGCCACTGACAGAATATGATTTCCCATAGCTTCTACATCACTAATTTTCAATTTCCAATTATCATTAGCATCCTTCCAGAGAGGAACCCGCTTTTGCAGGCTAACGTACCTTGTTGTAAAGTTTAACAGCTCTTCAGTTACAGCCAAACTGTGCTATGGCATGATTAACAAACTGTGTCACCACACTTTAATATGTGTGTGTAGATGTATGATCCTTTTTTTGTAGAAACCAACCATGCAGCAGTCATCGTTCGACCAGGGTGGCAGTATGGTTGCGGAAATGGACATGTGCCAAGTGTGTCCTACGTGGTACAGAACGTCTTGTGTGCAGACTGAAGGGACATTACAGTGACAGGCAGTCTAACAGAACTTGACTTTACTAAGAGCCAGACTGTATCAAGTGGCAAAAACAACTTGTTTTGATGCTCAATAAAAACAATAGTTTGGACTTTACACAGACATCAATATTCTGCTGAAATTGTTTTGTCTTAACCCCCCCCCCCCCATATATCAAAAAATTAAATCAAATTACATGTATGCCCAAGCAATCCAAATTTAGCAATTACAGTACATCTCTCTGATAAAGAGTCAATAGAAAATTCTAAAGATAGTTACTTTGAAGCTAAATTAAGAACATTAAATATTGACTTTTACGGCAAACAAAGATAATAAGCAAGAATCCTCATCAGGAGAAGACGGAACAGAAGTGGGCTCATCGTAAGTGACAAGGGTCACTGACACATATTTGACAAATCCTTAAAGACGATAACCTATTCGAGCTTAACATACATGTCCTGTATGTCTTGCATTATAACTGATCCCTAAACAGATTTCTTAGCCTGATAGTTATATCTGTTATATCTGCTGCGATGCTAGTCCCAGCCGTTTATCAGTGGTTAATGATATTGTCACCTTCGACTGTGACGTCAAGTCATTTTTCCAGGCCGTTGCCTATTAATCCCGATTAAATCTCCCTTTAAATACCAGACTACTTTTTTTTACTTCTTTTATTCCTTACTTTAGAAACTATGTTGAGTAGTTTAGCAGGTAGAGATCTGTGTCACTGATATGCTGCCAAGTTGCCAACAAAACAACTACTTTCATCAAGCAATGCTCTGGCTATCTGCTGAAATGACAGGTTAAAAAAAAAAAGCAACTGTTCTACCTTTTGCCCCACTCTTATTCATGCACGAAGCAATGTCGACAATTTTAAGGGTTTTAACCTAATGTACCAACATTTTTCTTGGCTTGTTACATACTCTTGACTCAACTTTATATATCCACATGAGCTTGTGTATGGCACAGATTTTAGGCATAAATCAGTGAGAGTGCTGAGGTCCTGAAGGGACAGGTAAGCAACGTTAACATGCAGGCCTGCACTGAACTGCTAGTGATATCTATTTTACACGAGCTGTCAAAGAATCCTTCCAAAAAGCTCTAGATTTGCAATAAAGATTTTGTTTCAAATAAGTGTGATTTTCATATCAAGTTATGACATTCCCCTAGAATTCTAGAAGGGAACATGGTAAAATGATTAGAAATGACCATTTCAATGTTTGTCTCATTTCAATCCACTAAACATCGCTGGGAGTCAGTCAGCACATGTTTAGTTATCATGACCTCTGACATACCAACCAATTAGGAGCGCTAGTTTTGATAAAAAAAAAAAGAGGTCTTGTTACCAAGAATGGTCTAAGCCCTGCAAAACCCTAGTCAAGTTGTATGTGTAGGGAATGGTAGATTTGGAAGAAGAGGGCAGTGACCCCTGAGAGGGTCATTGATTGGGGGCGGGGGGGGGGGGTCAGTGTAAGCATGTTACCAGACTAGGGTAGATATAGGGTGCATATATAGGAGACATGTCAGAGCCAGGAGAAAAAGTAAATCCTAATAACAATAGTTATGACTCAAAATTGCCACGATGCACAATAGTCAATTCAAATCATGCTAACCACAAGTTTAGATCCAACCTGTTTACACCTTTTAACTATTATGAAGATATGTGCATGTTTGCATTTCATAACTCTCATGTGGTCAGTGAGCACTACCGTTTGTTAGCTTTACAGTTTGAGAACTCACTTCAGTTGCACTGCCGAGGCAATCATCAAATCTGTAGACAGGATAATTGCACTGTAGGGTTCTCATCTGATCACCTCTCAATTAGCGAGAGATTATTTCAATCCGCCAAGAAAGAATAATCCCACAAATTCATAGCGCTCACCAAAAGCAGTATTTACCACTACTTGAAACACTTAACCACTCAATCTGTTACTCAGCTACGTACGTACGACTTACAGGAGCGATGCTGTCACTCATCAATACAAAAACTTGTAGCATCTTTTTTTAGGGAAATTATTGGTGCTTGCTCTAAGTGGGGTAAAAATAACTCTGGCGTCTGAAATAGAAAGCTCAGCTGGAAACATCATGGACCGCCTGTACTTATACTACAGAGACAGCCAGCGACATGCCAACGATGTGGAATGCAGGCAAAAATATTGCTGCAAATACTTCCAGTCAACAAAAGCTGACGGGTATTCTCTCCTGCCATGTATCGTGACCCAAATACAATGAATGAAGTCGAGACATCCATGACATGCCAACTATGAGCGGCATTTCTAATGCTGACTCTGTCGCCATGACGACAACTTCACACCTGCTAACGTTCTCACATGCCTTTCAGTGTGGAAGAATGCAATTTACTATTGAACCAGCGCAATAAACATGGAATGCCATGGTTAATCTTCCTCGCCTCTTCTTCCCCCCGCCCCTTATTAACCAGGCTATGCTCATTTTGTAAACATGCAACTCATTTTACATGAAAGATACAGACACACACACATATACACACACAAACAAAAAAGAGAAGAAAAAAAAGGAGTACACAATGGTATTTTACAAATAATTGGAAGGGAATTAAAATCAATGCTTCTTTGTCAGTTGAGTCAATAATATACCAATCAACATTTGTAAGAAAGTGTAGATGAACTCTTGGGGTAGAGCTGCAAACTGCCATGGGCATTTTGTTTTTCATGGTGCAAAATACTCCGGTGGCAAGTGATTGGGAAATGACCATCACTACCAAACGCTAGTTTTGAAGCACACCGTCAGTTTGTCAATGATGGAAAAATCCGGTACATAACTTGCCAAACAATTTAAATCTATTGTTGTTGCCCTGCAAGGTTACAGACTATCTGGAGTAAAAGCTATTGTCATTTTGCCTTGATCATGTGCCAACTTTTTGGCAACTACCAACAGATTGTGTTTTTTTTCCTTTTTTTGGCTTTCAGAATGTCATAAAAACCTGAATTTTACAACTACTAGTGGAACCACCAAATGGGTATAACTGACAGACCTAGATGACTGGTAAATAGTGGGTCTGTTGCAGCAAAGTTCAACTTTATAAGTTACACAAGGTGTACTTTTTGAGCCATACGGCCACATAAAATGCCCCTTGCCGATATCACATTTTGAGATGTATTTTGGGCCGGAAAAAAAAAGATGTGTTTAGGTTTCCTGGCTTTAAAATTGAAAATGTATATTTGAGTAGTGGCAATTAATCACTCCTAAGCAGTCACCACTGTAAGAATTTTCTTAGAGAAAAGTGCAGCACATCCATACCATCTTTTTAAGGGTTTTTATGTGACCTACAGAAAACCTAATGTAAACAATGTAACTTGGAAATATACATAATTTCAGATGTAACTGTAAGTCTGTACAATGGCATGTCAAAATAATATTTTCTTAACTAACACATCTTTCATGTCCAACAATGACGTATATGATCGGGGGAGGGGGGGAGGTTAAGTTTTATGTATCTTAACATGCAGAGAGAAAGTGGTACTCTGTGCTTTAAGGTTCACTATAAATATGTGTGTATGTTGATTGGGGGAGGAGGAGAAGGGGGGAAGGCATCATCAGTTATAAGCAAGACTGGTAAAAAACAGGGAGTCAGTGTGTTATGTAACATTGCTGTACTAACACAAATATTTAAAATTTCCAATTTCTATTCAATATATTCCATTACATTTCATACCCAATAACTACTAAAAAGTCATGAATGGTACAGTAGCTTTGGTGTAGCTTTGGTGTAGCTTAGTGTAGCTTTGGTTGAGATTGGCTAGTACTAAAACTGTCCTTTGAAATCATACATAATTCATGACCCACTTCCACACAGTTTCATTCCACTAACATATATATTGTGTCTGTACAAAGACTTGTGAAGTGATTCTTCTCAACCAAGAAGTAACAACACATATTAATATTTATATGCAAACAAGGTTAGACCTATGAACTACTATTTTTTTCTTCTCATAGCCTTGTCTTAAGCCTTTGTGATTTGTGTTTAAAGGAAATCTAACAGATTTTCTTCAAGTTTAACATGTAATCAAATTGTGGTGCTATTTAATCACTACAAGAACCTGAAACAAAATAGTATTAACATGCATTTGAAAATTGAAACTGACTGTGTGTAAACTACTTTAAATAGGAGAACTAGAACACACTGCACATGCTGCTGTTTTTACTGTTCACTGACAACAACACAAATTCTGATAACCAGATCAAGTGCATGATAACTGAATTCTGCTGCCGATTTTTCTGTTATCCCAAGTTCCTACACTACAAATAAACGATTAGCAGGACCTACACAGTATACAAAATACTTCCTACTTTGTACTCCACCGATGGGATCCTGTTCCATACTACACTCTTAATGTTGATCCCTTCACGTTTGGATACTCTGAATTATCCATAATGACTTCCACCATAACAGAATGAACCACTGAACAGGCAGTACAGCCAGGCACCCTGGTTCAGCTATTAACCAATCTTCTCTAATTTGTTAAGCAAAGCCTATGAATTCCCAAAATAACTCACTAGGTTTGAGGATTTACGAGCGACGATGCCTACCCTGTCAGAATCTACTGGTCGGGTAGCTTCTAAAGGTAGATGGGAAAGTGCAAATGTAGTTTGGAGACAGGTGAAAGGAGCGATGTAAATGACCTACCATACATATCTTTTAAATTTGCATGTTTGGAGAGTTTGAATTTACTTGAACAGAGCTTCACTGAACTGTACTTAACAGAAAAAGGCTTGACGCGAGAGAGATGGGGGGGGGGGAGGGGGCAAGAGGAAGGGAAGCAGAGAGGAAGAAGAAGAAAGGGGGAATGGAGGAGGGGTTTTCTAAGACAGATCCTCACTAGGAGCACTTGACATTTAGATCTATTGTACATTGTTACACCAAGATATTAGAATAACACAAGAGCAACGATCTTCTCAAGTCACAAATTTGCTAAACCGTTAAATCAATTTCTCGACAAGTTAGATAGCAAAGTGTAATAGTGGTGATGAGACAAGGATGAGAAAGAATGCAGTATTTATACTATTAAACATGTTACTTGGCATATATACTTGAAAACACCTTTAACTTCATCTGTTTATGAGATATTTATATATACATGATATATACAATATTAATGCAGTGCTCATTAAACTTCCAATGTAAGGAAACTATTATCACCTTAAGGTTATAAACATATATATAGCTAACTCTATCAAATACCTCCATTTCTGGGAAAGTCAAATGTCACTAAATTATCACAGGGTATAGCCAAGACTTCAGTGTTATCTTCCAGTAGTTATGATAGTGATAAAATGCAAGACATTTGAAAATGTCACAGAGACTCTCACAGCTCTTTTGCAAACATCTGCAATTGAGTGCTGAACATCTCGCGAGAGCAAAAAAAACACTTGTCAAAATTTGACTAATGTGGTCACATGGGATTCTCATTCTTGTAAAATAAAGTCTAATTTTGGACAAACTTTCCAACTAATGAGTTCATCTTTGTTCTCCAGTTTCATGTTAAAGATGAACTACCAGTGTTACACCAACAAGTATACTCAATTACATGATCACGGCTATGGATTACAGAGCAGTGCAATAAACTAAGCCCTGATTTTGTCACCATCTCCAAGTGTTTTTCTTACCTTTTATTTTCTCCAAAATTTATATCAAATTTGAGTAGTTTAATTGATGCTGAACAGTACCTTACAAACACACAAACAGTTAGCAAAAATTAACATAATGTGGTCTAAATATCAGGTTTCTGAAAACATCAAGAGCACTGCATAAAATCTATTAGTTGCCTAGAGCTCTAGCAATCATAATGTGTTTCAATAACCAACCAAGAGTGCATACACCTGCATGGATTGCTGAATGATACTGTCTTCTACTGTAGGACTCAAATTATTTTGAAAAGTACTTGCCATTTGGGGACCGTGACTGAATATCTACTCGCCAAAATGCAAAATTCACTCACCACTAAGATCCCTTAATTATATTCTGAGTGGTATGAAATTATTTTTTCCACCAAAGGTAAAGTGATGAACAAAGTAAAACATGTCTCAGGATCATTAATATGCAGCATGGCCTAAGTACTGTCTCAAACAATTCTAAAGAACATCGGCAAAATACCTACGCAGGTAGCTTGGCTTCTGTAACATTAGGGCTCAGGACTTCAGATGGGGATTTCCACATGTTTAATATTGTAAGTAGTCTACTGGGGCCGCTAGTACTGTACTTGGCTGTTTAGTTACTTTAGCAACTCTCAATGCAGAAAGAACAAACATACTGTGAGATAAAAAATCCTTTTCAGTATCAGAGATGTTCGCTTCCAGAAAATTCATAAATTGTCTCAACTCATAACATTTTGTGATCAAAACAATAATTCAAATATTGCATGATACTCTCAGATACAATTCAACTACAACTTCGGTACAATGATCGCTTTGTCGAAATGTATGTCAACAAGGCCTAACATTATGATATTTGAGTGCACACATATGACAGCCTATAGCACAATCTTTGCTATCTCTACACAGGGGAATGCCAAGTTACAAGAAGTTGTTGTTAAACAACATACTTTGTTTTCATTGAGCACTACAGAAGCAAGAATGTTTCCAGACAATCGGTAAGGGACTATAAGCCAATCAGATCATGGGATATTCGGAAAAACATCGTTAACTATTTTTAGCACAAAACTCTCTGTAATGGAAATATTGTTAACACGGTACCTTGCGGTTGATTGTTATGATTTGTTTTCAAGCAAGTTCAATCATTGTAGGCTTGGAAGAAATTTTGGTTCTTTTGAGAAGCAGTTGTGGTTTTCTTGAAAAGAAAGAAAGACTTTCATTCAGAAACGTGTTTTGTTATGTATTGCATAGGCCGAGTTGTGAATTTGTACTTGGGGTTTGTTTCCCCAAAAAAGTTTGCAACCCTGGAATGCAAGCAATTGGAAGATTTTGTGTCCCTGGCTAAAACATTGCAACCCGGACGCAGAATCTTGCATTCATAACGATGCTGCATTCTGTGAAATGTTTGTAACGATAGTCTTGCTAATATTAGGGTTTGACTAGTCCACGAGTCACTCAACAAAATGTCAAGCACTTTTCATTTTGCTAAAATTCTACTGGCCAACGGCGAGTGGGTGACCATATTTTTCGAGACCTGCTGTCAACCCCATTTAGTAGCAATTGCATACATAGTTAAACTGAAAAACATTAATGTCATGCTGGTACAGTAGTGATGACACACAACTCTTGGACTGACTACAAGATAACCATTGTCTATAGGCTTTACCTTTTCCACTTACAGAATGTATTAGACAAAAGTTATATCCACTTTAACTTAACCTTTCTTAGAACTTAACATATATCTGTGCATGTAGAATGATATCTTGTTACATTAACTATCAAGTCCCTATCCCAGTTTCTTTAAGGGGATTCTTTCACCATCCACTGGCCAAGCTTACGTCAAACCAGTACTATGATCAAACCAGTACTATGGCCGGATGTCTCTTCTGGTAGGTTTGTCAGTTGATGTAGTAATGTAGAATCAGATATAGAATGTACGTGATAAAGTTAAAGTAAAATGAAACCAAATCACAGTCAGAATAATTGCAAACATCTGGTTAAGTGACCAAATGCAAATGAAGAAAGTATTGCACAGTGAACGAACGCATCATATACTTAGATATAGTTCTCACAAGCAGGAGATCAAGCAAAAACTAAGGGAGAGCTATGCCATGCTAGCTTCCCAGCTCAAGTTGCAAAAAGTCTCTGGCCAGTCAAATGATAAACATTTGTGATTAAAATGAACAGTCCAATCTGGTGGTTAAATGAGTACAGAAGTTGCAAGATTGCTTGCAGACATTTCAATAAAGGCTTTTAGCCAATCATATCATCGGAAGAGCAGTGTTGACTGTTTTTAGGAAGAAAATTTCCATAATAGAAGTGCTTTCAACTCTTTTCCCATTGATCAGGAAGGGAAGGCTTGCTGATTATTATTCTGATTTTGTAATTAAACATTTTACCCCAAGATTTGATGAATTTGCCCAAAAAAAACATTTTAATGTCGGTTTGACACGTTTTGACTGAGTGGGTTTTACAACTTCAGAGACTTTGTTTCTCAGGCTAAAATGTTACATCCGGGTCGCAGTATCCTACATTTGTATACATGCTGTCAATCTTCCTTACTTCATGCATTATGTTGCATGAAACAATACAAAATAGTAAGTTTACTATATAAATGCCGGGATAAAAACAGGGATAAATACAGGTATTGGCTAAAATCAGCCTACCATAATATAAACAACCCATAATTTGCTATTTGCTTCAAATTCAAACTCAAAGAGAAAACAAATGGTGAAATATCTATCCAAAATGTTAAGTACTTCAAAACTATTTATGGTTTAGTTTAGTAGAAAAAAAGGATCAGGAGGGACACTCAAGTCCCCATCAAGGACCCTATACTATGGAGCAGTTCATACTAGCCAATTTTTTTTTCCACTAAATTTTGTGCTCAACAAGCTAAATGAAGTATCAAGACTTTCTAATGTGTGAGGACTGTTCTACCCTTTTTTGGAATTTAATATATTAATTGCTTAACAATGTATTGCTGCACTGAACATTGTAATTTCTAAGTATATGATTTCCATATTTAAAGTATTTAATATCCGAGCCCAATGAATAGTCCACACAGCTCTTATTGCAAGATATTTAAAATAACAGAATCTTGCAAAGTGCACTGTCTTCTTCCATCTGTTGAAAGTCACTGTCTGTTTTGTTTCTTGCCGACCTCATTAAATTTGAACTCTTTACACATCCTTATCTCTTTTCTGACAGTACAACAAAACTGAGGCACCCAGTCTAAAACCACAACAAATAGCACAAACGGTGATAGATGTGAAATACCAGATATTTGTTTGTAAATTTCAAAATATATTGGAAAAGATCCCTTTTTCATTGATCAATATCTCACTTGTTTCTTGAAAAGGCATTCAGTGATCAATTCACTGTATTACCATGTTTAGGCCATATGTGTGCCTGCCTTAATATAAACGTTGGCTAGCAGTAACTAAGGTTGATTACGTTGGCTGTTAACTAACAAGTCTAAGCTACCCTGTGTGATCGAGCTGGTTCAAAGGGTACTGGTTGCAAAGATGTACCTTCATATGCTATCTCTTCTTGCTTCCTAACTCCACTGTTAAATGAGAAAATTATTACTAACTCAGCCTATCTCACCTAACTTACTCGCATATAGGCCTAACTTAGGCGCATAAAGCCTAGGCCTAACTTAGGCCTGCTGTAGTGTTTGAGATGTCAGACTACAATCTTTATTTATTTAATGTAAAGGCCACGGGCTAATACTAGTTTATTTCAATTTTTACTTCCACTGTTCCAGGTTACTTACAAGTTTAAGGCACCAAATATATGTCATGACTTATTGATACTGCGTATATAGGGAACGCTTGCATGGAGCGATAGGAACTTTGTACTGTTTAAATTTGTAGATGCCCTTGTGAGATTATCAACATTAATGCTAACCACTACTACCGTTATATTCACTTGACGCACCTTTGAGCCTACATGTTAGCCTACATAGGCTAGAAAGAGAGAAAACAACTCTAACGTTAGGCCTAAGGTTTGCAACCTCTATCAAAACACTATCATTTTCTCTGACCACACATACCCATACAGACTGTCTTCCTGAAACTATGACACAAACATTAGAGAATATCTAGTCTATTTTTACTCACCCGCTAAAACTCCGTCGAACCCAGTCAACTATCCAAGTTATTTTTAGGAACTTAAACAAGTTCGCTCTTTACAAGACGATGTAATGCGCGATTGTGGGGCCTAGTCGGAAATAGACCCAAGCAAGGCCGAACACCTCAGGCAATGACGTCACTTTATTATTCCGCAACTGCGTTAATAAGTACAATTTGAGGAAAATTCACCCTCACTGTTGCAAAGAAATGTCAATTATGCAACTTTAGATGTAAATTCACATCACATGTAAAGTAATTCTACAGAAATTTCCAACTTAGTATGATCAAGACCTATTTTAACTAGTGGAGCTATATATGCTGCGCGTAAACACGGAAGTGAACAGGCATTACTATTTTGGGGGAGGTGCTTCCCCAATCTGATCTATTATATTAGCGGTTAGCGAGTGCTAGGTGGCCGGTAGAGCTTTACTGGAACCATTATGAGCCTCTAACAATCGTTGAATTCATTTTATTCACAGTGAAAGCGTAGAACGTGATAACTCAAACTGATTGTCGAGGACCTAGGCGGATTCCCGAGCAAAAGATACGGTAGAAAAATCTGAAGTAGCTAGCAACCAATTTACGTCACTAGCAACGGCAATGACGTCATTCGACCTAATTAAGGAAAACATCGATGGCACAGCTTCAAGGCCAAGGGAATGTCAACTTCTCGCGCGCGGTTTATCAGGGAGGATGAAAGGTACATTCCGCCACTAGCTTCAAAATGATTTTCCAAAGGGAACTTGTCTGGAAAATAAAATCTCTTTCTACATCAGAAATAGTCACCAACATCAATGCTGCAAACATATTTCCAAAGTCATTCAAATTCTACTATGATTTGGGACGGATTGACACCAAAGATCATCAACACACTGGAAGTCTATTTTTTTATTTTTTTTTATTGTTAATTTGTTTACTGACACTAGGTGTAAGATTGGCATCAATGTATGTTCATATGGATTCAGACTGCCTATGTGTTCACTGTTAGCCTGATGCAGTATACTGTTTAATTCTCGTAAGCAGATCTCTGTATTATTATTTTTTTACTTTTCATAACAATCCTATCAATGGTGATATAATGTTCTACAGGAACGATGGTGTAAATCCAGTTTGCATACAGGCATCTGAAGTAATCCTAAGACTTCTGTTCAGACAAACGAAAAATCAATATCATCGCCGGTTTTCCAATTTTACAATGTAACCAGTTTTTGGACAGAACCACCTCCTTGGAATGACAAAAAACAAAGTAGAGAAGAATAAAATTCGCTTAAGTGAAGCATTGATACTTAAATTACGTCATAATGTTTCATGTATTGAACCAATCTTCATCGTTATTTTGTAAAAATATTCGCAGATCTTGGGACGCCCCCTATAATTCTGGTTGTGTACCTTTATAGTTTATGAAAGGTATCACATAACCCCCCCCCCCCCACACACACACACACACACACAAACACACACACACCCCACCCTGTAGGCAG
>JAAAKB020000025.1:961300-973156 GCA_010014835.2 Apostichopus leukothele
AACTCTGATTTCAAACGAATTTGTAAATTCCTGAAAAACCTGAAACCCACGTTCGTCCTGGGGAAAAAAAAAACGCTACCCGTCCATATTCCATCCCCCTTTCATGTCTTATTTCGTGAATCGTTAAAGCAGCTACCTGTGTTAACACCGATTGCTATATAATAATAAACTATACTAATTTAACATATTTGAAGCAGGTTTTTTTTGCGTGCACGGTAGAACGGACAGGCTTCCCAGATTTACATCGGAAGGAAATTCTAATAGAATCGAGTGAACATTTTTTTTTATCTCCATAAGCAGGTATTATTCAGTTGATATGATTGATCTTTCGGTCATGTCTCGCTAGTGCATGTTTAGTTTCGTTGAAAGAATTCATGTTAGCGTTAGAGATAACATCATGATAGCTCATTTTTAAACCTTATATCTATTTCATGAACATCATGATGAAAACGTCGAATAAACGCGATTTATGTCAAGCTTTCTGTTGTCGATGACTGTACCGAGAATCACGAGACAGATGAATGATTGCCGCCGCATCTTAATACACGCTGACGATAATCCGATGAACGAAAGTATATCTCAGTTTCTGACCACTTTCTCAGAAATACTGAGACCGAAGGAGATAAATGACCCCTATCAACATCATTGATGTATTGCACAGGGATCCCAACGCATGTTTGAGTTAGGGGAAGGCAGTTTCAATAGCAGTACGCATGTACAGCTTATAAATGACCATAAATAGTATGTAGGCCTATACGACTTTCAATATCACTTTCGAAATGACATGATAATTTTGATGCCATTTTACTTTGTATGTCCATTGAGAATTTTGATACTCATGCGGGCAACCTGAAAATTTAAACAAACGGAGAATAATAAAGTAGTTGTGAAAAAAAAAATTTAGCAAATATCACCAAACCTTATAATTGAACTCATGGGTTGTTTATTAAGCAAACATCATTTTAGACCAGTTTCAAGGGAAACCAAACTACAGAATGGAAATGAAGGATTCGACGAACATTATGTCGCCAGTGGTGACATCACGCAGGGCCTACACGTCACCTACTGTGTTCTTGGCAGTTTACTTCCTTGAGTATACAGAATGATTAGTAATTGTCCAAAGAAAGTTAAATTTGTCCATGGAAGTAAATATAGCTTACTTTTGTACGGTTTCGACAACTATAAAGAGCCTGGTTGAGATGGGGTTTCAGCAAACGCTTTATAAATATTGCCTTTCTTCCTGTTAGCTTCACACTTTCCGTCTATACCAGCAAATATTTCCGTACAAAGTTTACTATGTACTTGAATAAACTATACAGCACAACATAGTTTATTGGAGCAATCCACGTACAACTCAATTGCAATTACTGATTACATGTGGTAAATTATAAGTTACAGTCTGGATTGTTCGGACAGGCTCCTTTACTCTGTATCGAAGACCACACATATATCCCACTGTTTATAATTGTATATCAATGAGCATGTTGTCCATGCAGCGTGTTTTGTAAGCATATCTTTTAAATACCGAGTTTAATATTACTGAACAAAATGTATTGAGAACTGGCAATAATTACAAAATAGAATGTCACTACTGTATAAAGGACACGTTATTAACCTTTCTTCATATTAGTTTGACTGTATTTAACAAAATTCATGACATCAACTTTATAAAACGTACAGGAAACCTACATGTGAAAGAAGCAATATTTTATTCAGTTGCCAATCCGGGACTTTTTACGATGGCAATTACTTTTATTAAAGATAAATTCATTATTCAGTGGATGTTGATTTCCGGTTTCTGAAAATCAGTAGTTTGCTAGCTGAGTTATAGCCTAATTGAGAGGAGTTTTTCTTTCGTTCAATTTAATTAGTTTTTAATGTTAAACATGGAAAAATGTGAATTTTGTAATGTCTTTACAATTTCCCGTCATTCTAAATTTGGAGCTACCACAAACAAAAGTTCACGTATCAGAGGGTAGATGTTTTAAAAAAAAATATGAAACTGATAATATATTGGGGAAGACTTAAATTGTTTCACTCCTCTTTGAGAAAAATGTCAATGCCGCGAAGTTCAATCGCACATGTCTCGGACAGACAAAAACAGCGAAAGGAAGTCCCGTCACAGTTACATACAAAGAAGTAGGCGGGACTTAGACCGTAATTTTGATGACGTAATGTTTTGCTCAGGCAAAAACTCTCGGGAACAAAAACATTGCTGTGTGTGTGTTTTCATGTCTAGCGCCGTGGATTACAATGCGGGCACCGGTGCACTGTAGCCTACATTATACACAATAATACAGCTGTGCGGTTGTGCTTGGTAGATCTAAAATCATAACGCAATTAGGCTAAACACGACATTGGATGTTTAGTTATTTCCGGGAAGATATACCCATTAGCCAGGCATCTACTTTCTCTTTCGGTAAAAGTTCTTTGTTGTAGATAAACTACGCTACGTAGCAGTGCATATATGAAGGGAAAATGTCCCGGCGACTGTTGCTTCTGGAGGCAGATATCCAGGCGGTAATCGCTGCGTGTAGAGCCGACCCAGAGAATACCTTCTGTGGTGAGTAATGTTCTTAATAAACCCACCACTGTGGCCTAGGCCTATGGTAAAGAATCACTTCTATAAGTCCCATAGTGTTTGATAAGTACTGTTTACCCAACATTCACTACATTGACGTAAATATTAATGAATTTGGTTCCTTTAGTGAACTGAATCATTCAGTTAATTGGGTTAGCTACATTAGGCTAATTCCTTTAACTTAGGTTAGGCTACAGTACTTACCTTAGGCCATATATGGTTAGCTTCTTTAGGCTATAGACCTAACTAACTAAATGTAGAATTATCCTCAATTGACGTAAGTTTATAGGCTTACTGTAACTAACACTGTACATAATGACTGAGAACTAGGCCTAGGTAAACCTACAATATTACACATTATTATGGACTAGGATAATACAGATGACCCCTCTGGCATCTAAGTACTTAGATAGTACTAGCTTTTCTACCATTTTGCATCAACTTACCCTCATGGATCCCCAAAAAGTATTTATGGACCTGGTGGTGGCTATTCCTCGCCAAAAAAAATTACCTTGAATCTTGGGATTTTTACCTGTGTGGTATGAAATAGACATTACCTGGGAATTTGTTTGGAGTGTGTGCTCTGCATAGTTGATCAAAACTGCAGGTTACTTAAATCTCTAGCTTGTACAGTAGCTGATCTGGTAGAATTAAATGCAAAATTTCATGACTTCTTTATTAGTGTCAATTTTTTTTCCAGAATCACAAGGTAGTTTAATTTTCTCTAAGTTGCTGAGATTTTGACCCAAAAAGGGATTGATCCTTCATCTAAAGAGATTTCTGTGGAAAATGAATCTGTTACTGTAGCCTAGGCCAATGCAATAATGTAATGTACAAGCAAATGCTGTGATGTGCAGTGTTTGCACCCTGTAGTGTTGAATTACTGTATCATAATTAGTACTGATAATACTAATACACCGTTCAACTTTGCTCATATTTTCTACTGTCAATAATATTCCTCGCCCCAACCCCCATCGCCCCTCAGGGAATATTGATGAATGTATATATTGAAACAGTGGTTTGCATTGTTTTTGTCAACAATTTTCTGAACTTTTAGTGAGCACTAATCAGTGCTCTGGGTCTTAAGAAATAGTTGTCAATCGCCTCTAAACTCTGGTCAAATGTGGTTGTATGTTTTTCTCTTTGTGTGTGTGTGTTCATGTAGGTAAATTATTTCTAAATAAAAGGAAAAAGCAAATTTAACCTGATTTGGAGATTTACAATTTCATTATCTTTTGGATTAAGAACTGGAAATATTTTAAAAAGAGTACCCTTGACCTAAGTCAATGCTGTGTTAGAATAGTACTAGCCTTTCACAGATATGATTTTTTTTTGGGATGCAAATTTTAATATTTATAAGTTGAATGAAAGCAAAGTTCGACGAGGGTTTGTAGTTCTTCTTTCAACTGAAAGTCCTTTGCTCGGACGAAGTTTTTCCCCCAAAACGGTAAATTTGGTAGAAGAAATGAAAGATTTTAACACACATTTGTGTTGTGAGATCATGATACCAGCAAATTGCTTGGATATCATTTCTGTGAAAATGTCACAAACACTGGTTTTCCGTAAATTTGACGTTGCCCAATTTCATATTTTGCAATTGAAAAGGGTTAAAAATCCAATTGAGCCGCTCATTGTACAGGTTCATAATCTTGCAGATGTACATGTACATGTTATACATCAAAGAAGAAGCATCTTGCTGGAGCAATGACTACGTCTTGGCAGGGTCATGATGATAGTTGGTGGGATAGATCAATGGCAAATACAGCCCTACTACAAAACCCAGAAGCAAAATTGAATTCTTTTCAAAACTGACAGATCAATCAGATAGCATTCATTTGAAATAGGATCAAAATGGGAAAAAGGAAGAAGAAGAGGATATTATGGTGGTTTACTGTCATTAGGTGTAAAATTCCATCACTATGATGGACAAGCTAATGTCATACCAGTAATGACTGTATGTGCATAACTATATCACAGATTACATTAATGCTGAACAAACATGGCACCCAGATAGAATGCTTATAGAACAGTTTAACTAAATGGTTGCCCAACCAGTTGTCCTGTTCATTGGGACTCAAGGTTAAGCATAAACAAATGTAGGAATTTTTAGGAGATTTTCGGCCAGTAACCCAATCTCTTACACCGCCTGCACATGATGGGACAAGTGTTTGGAAAGCACAAAAAAAACAAAAAAACAAACATATCAAGTACAATGTTTGTGATTTCATCATAGAACTTGCATTCTACTACAGCGTAGATATTTTCTGCGACCCACTTGTTAGTCATGGCCCTATGGATTGCGACCCACTTGTGGGTGATGGCCCCATAGATTTTGACCCACTTCTGTGATTGTGGATGTGGATCATAGCAAGAGTGTAAATACAGGGTTGTTAAGTCTGTTCAAGCAGACTCTCTGAAATTGCATATTTTGTCGTCACATCCGCAACAATGAGTGCAGGAAACTGGTTGCGTACATTGACCACCTGGAAAGGACTTTTATTGTCCAACCAAACATGTATAGTCAACCCTGGCAGTTGTTAAATGTTAAAATATGCTTATGATTAAAAAAGTTTTTGCAGATTCAACTTTCCTATTTCCTTAACATGTCAAAAGTGTTAACATTTAGTCTAACAAGGTACCACCTCCCCCTCCACCCCACTCCCCCCTCCAGCCAGACCCTCGCCTATCAGTGACACATTTCTGTGAATAATTTGTAACCTACTGTGTGAGAAGTTTCCTTAAATAGTGCTGGTTTGGATTGCAACTTTAGGTCTACTGTAGTTCCAACTCAAAATATTGACTGGTGTAACAGGAGGATAGCTAATGTTATTGGATTTTGTTGCCTGCATGCTTTACACACCAGTCACATTATATTTGTTGTCTGACTGGCCTGCTTTGTGGTTGTTAGTATTTGTGAGCTCCAGCTGTGGATAATTTGGCTCCGTCTGTGATATTTCTCACTAATAGAACAGACACCTTGTGAAAGCTCTCCAAAATCTTTCAAGACCTCTGTGAATGTGTCGGTGGCATTGCTGCATCCTCTCAGATGTAATTTCATCAAGGAAGGATCTCTCTTGTGGCCTATGGGTGTAATTAAGTTTTCTGGAAAAGGAAAAGCAAAAAAAAAAAAAAAACCCAGCTCAGAATGGTTTCTCTGCAGTAATCAAGGAATTGTACCAGGAGAAAGGTTTCTACTGATAAGTCATATAGTTCCAGTTCGAGAAAGGAAAACAAAATCTTTGACCATTTGGCTGACATGATCTTTACTGTACTGCTGTATTGGGACAATTACAATCTTCCACAATTACATTCATTTCTGGCCACTGAACTCAGGGAGAGGTGTTTCAGATTTTCAGTGAGTATTCACACAAAGGAATTAGTTGGCTTGTTGAAAAAAAGAGTGTGGAAAAACTGGTAAAAAATCTGCGAGACAAAAAGAGAAAGAAAACAAACAAACAATTCTAGTCATCTATTGTAAGACACTAATTCTCATAGAGGTAACCAGATGCCATCAATTTTAATCAGTTAAAAAAAAAAAATTAATGTGTCAGGATTTAATGATTCTTTTTATAAAATTAAGGTCTAGGGAGATGTTGTGGATTAAGATAGCTTTAAAGGTAAACATTTCATCTCGATTCAATGGGTGCAGTATCATGATAACTAGCCTATCCCATTCTTGCCAACAATGGCTTCCACCATGTAAGTTAGATCCATTGAAAAGCCGTCTCTAATAGGTATATCTGCATAGAACTGTCTTATGGTTAAGTGGTGGAGTAAAAAGTTAGTTGCCTACGGGTTTGAATATCTCGCTGTGACATTTTAGCAAATTATAACAAAAAAGTTAGCACGATCTGAACACAATTCATTTATCAAGGCTAGAGACATTCAATGCCTAAAAAAACAATAGATCTGCTTTAAATTTGAGTGGGCAGAACAAAATAGCCTCCAGCCTTGGCCATAAAATGAATTATTTAAAGACAAATGATTTTTAACGTTGCACAAGGTTGGTTCCCATCTTATGCTAGTCTTGTGATGTCATGGATGCATTCTCATTAGATGGTATTGTTATCATAAAATCATGGAATTCTACTTAATTTTCTTAAAATTCATGACGCATTGTGTAAGATTGGTTTCTCATCTGCTGCTATTCTTGTCATGAAATGGATGCATGCTCATGATATTCCTCTTATATGTTATATATGGTATTGTTATCATAAAGTCATGGAATTTTACGTAATTTTCCAAAATTTCATGACCAGTAAACTGATCTACATTTTTGAGTAACCATCGCACACATCTTCTTCTGTGGGAATCTTTTTACATATATTTACTGTATGCCATTACTGTATACTGTAGCTAAAGCATACGAGTATACTCATAGTGACTTTTTCTTCGTAAGTGTGTACCTTTAAAGATTAAAATGGTTAGATATCTTAGTTACCATGGGAACGATTACCCTGCAACATCCTGTAATTACATGTGGCATTAAATCATTTTCTTTTTTTCACATGTTCATATCTCGAAAAATACTGAAGTGCTAGAAGCATCTCTCCAAATTAGCATTCAGTATTAAGCCCTGAAAGCCCAATTTTTGTTAAGTGATTATTCCTGTGTTTGTCTTAGTTTATATAAATTATTCATATGAACAAACAATCATAAAAAAGAAGAAAAAAAAAAGGCCTTGCTGTCTTATATGAAATAGTGTAATAGAGTGCTTGAATTTTTGTTTGTTTCTATGTCTGAAGGTATTTATAGCCATATATTAATAAAGCATAATGCCTACAGTAGATGTATATTGTACCATGACAAAATGGATATAAGCTTGCTGTAATTGAAATCCAATTAATAGATAATCTCAACTTTTTTTAAAATTAAAAGGCTCCTTTTTGTATGGATCATTTGGATGTTTCATAGAGTTTTTAAGTCAACGTAATTGTCGTTTTTAGTAGTGACTTTTCATATTATGCAGAACACAAGAAAAGGCTGTCCGTCAAACTACCTGGGTTTGAGGTTCCCTTTGTAGTGGTTTTGAGAATTTTTGTGTCAACAAATTTTAACTAAGTGCAGTTTCGGCATGGGTAAAGTAATAGAAATGCTTCAGGCACCTTACCTGTATCTCACCTCAAAATGGTCACCCATACTGTAACAAATTCTTGAAACGCAAACTCCAGCGTCAGGGTTTTTCCCCCGAATATGCTAGAAGGTCAAACATCGGTCACTAACACTGAACCTTCGATAAAAACGTTTCCTTCCACCCACCCTTTTCGACATTTTCCTTTGCTGAGAAAATTATTTGTCTAAGTTAGCATACCGAAAAGAGAAAAAAAAAACATAAGATAATGTTTGATGCTAAATGTTTTTCTTTGTTTTAATGTACCAAGGGTGTGTTGTTCATGGGTGAAATACATCACTAAAATGACTGAAAATGACAGTGATAGTTGTTACAACTAACGGAGACCGCGTTAAAAGGGTAGAATCTTGAAAGCATTTTTTTTAAAATAACCGTTCTCATTATAAGAGCTACACCATGCCTAGATGTGAGGTTAGTTATGAATATGCAACACTCAACAGTGAAGGTGTCATCAGTGTAACACATGCATACTACTCAAGTTTTAGATTCTAAGTGAGTTATAATGTTGAATTGGAAGCCACCTGACGTGAAGTTGTAATCTATGAGCCCTTGCGGGCTTCTCCCACATTCGTGGACACTCAGCATCGTAAAAATAACTGCCTCATGTCATATACTTATTAATTTAACTCCATGGTCCATCAGCACTGATCCGTACTGATAATGGTAATGCATTGGTAAGGTATGCATACTGTACATATACTACACACTAATCCTGTTAGTAGTATACTATACTAGTGGTGATACCAGTTGTTTTTCTTCTTGACTTAATAATAGTTTTATCACCGGTCAACTGTTTTCATATCATAGGATGTTGGAAGCGAGATTATTGCTGAATTGAATATACAATTAAGATGGTAAGTCAGTGTTCCTTTCGATCAGCTTCATCAAACGTCAGTTAAAACTTGGGCTAACTGTTACTTTTAGTAGTAGTGGTAGCCTAGGTCTTAGTATAATATTAGTAGCCTAGTCAGTGACCTAGTTCTAATAAAGTTATTCTATTAGGCCTAATCAGAGAGAGATTGTGAAGATGATCGAAGGGCTGTGATACCAAGTGTAGTATTATGTGTAACCATCTAGGCTAGGTTTTGCACACTTATTATTGTTGTCACTAGTCTGCTAGTGACGATCAGCTATTCTTTAAGCAAGGAGAGCTTCGTTGGTACTGAATATGCATTACAGTCCGTTCTCTCATTGGCTTGTTTGAATCAAGAGGCATGGCGTGACAGAAAACAGGAATGAAATCTGTCTTCAGCAGATTAATTTTTTTATACTTGTGATTATTAATTTCTTAATTAATGAAATGTTTTTGGCAAAATTAGGCTTGGTGAACTCAGGATCTTGCCATTGGAAGTACATTTGACCTTTTTTGGTCATGAGTCATGACTGATTTGTGGTTATGTCATGAAAGAGTGTATTTTGGGGTAGATCCATAATTTGTAATCGCATCTTGATAACGCTCGACAGATAAAAGAAAAAATCATCTCCAAAGTGCTGCATTAAAGCCAGATGAGAGTATACAATAGAACTATGAAAGTTTGTACATATTTGTAACCTAACCCACTAGTTCACTAGTTATTGGTACCTTGTACTAGAATACAAAAAAAGGCAAAAAAGTGCACATTCTTGGTTTCAGTGTTCACTGCATATTGTTTGGTATGTACGGTGGCTTAATAGGGACATCGGGACATCGCATCTTGATAACGCTCGACAGATTAAAGTAAAAATCAAATCCAAAGTGCTGCATGAAAGCCAGATGAAAGTAACAATAGAACTATGAAAGTTTGTATATATATTTGTAACCTAACCCACTAGTTACTGGTACCTTGTACTAGAGTACAAAAAAAGGCAAAAGTGCACATTCTTGGTTTCAGTGTTCACTGTATATATTGTTTGGTGCTTATTGTTTGGTACAGTATGTATGGTGGCTTAATAGGGACATCAGGGAAAAAAAGTGTCCCCCAAATCTCGATAAAAGTTTGACTTTATCTCAAAATGTTGACTTTTTATCTCAATTTTTTCCTTTCCTATGTCCATATTAAGCCACCGTAGGTATGCAGTAATATACATATTTTTTAATACAGATACCGTACTCATGTCTTTAATTTAGAACCCAATGCGTTACGTACATTGTTATGCAAATTATGTAGAAAGTGCACGTTCCTGACTCAATTATTCAGAACCAGCTGTGTACATGGTTGTTGGATGATTATCTGGTAAATTGTTGACATAAAACATTGTCCATCAGACAAATAGACACATATATAGAGTAACTTTTACATAATATTGTGTAATATTAATAGAGATGGTGGAACTTTTGGACTACCTTGGTCAGGGAAATGACAAGGTCTGTGAAAAAGTCATCGTTGAATCGTTTGGAGTGAGGATAACATATTGGGCAAAAGTCTGCAGTCTGCAGTTGATATGATGAGCTTTATAGAATCTTGAGACTTCTTTGGTAAAATTAAGAAAGATTGACATAGTCATTTACAAATGTAACTTTATGTCATATCTTGTCATGTGTATGATTTTCCAAATTTTGTGGCACAGTTTTTTGTAATAATGTATGTCTACTAGCAAGTGCAGGATAACCTTAATCTGGGTATATTTATTTATAAGCTTGTACATGTACAGTACATTAAAGCCTCATTATGCTTTTAGTATGTTTAAACATATAAGCAAATGGATTCCCTCAATCTACCGTCTCTTAAAATGGTACTATTGTGTAAACAAATAATCACCCAATCATAACTTTGTACTTTTTTATTATTGTGGTCCCTGCAAGAGCTGGAGAACTTCAAACAAACAACATGGTGTTCTGTAGATATCTGCTTATATGAAGTTCTGTCAAGGAGGAATAGATCCATTCATAAACTAGTGCTACCCACTACTGCACTTTAATAGCTTCCTGTTAATTATCTAGCAGAGCTAAAGATAGGAGAAGACTAATTTTGCTATCTTCGTTGTCAAACAACTCAACGTCCAATGCAAACAAAAGTACACTTTACTTTCTCGCTAAAATCGGTAAAGATTTCAAATTGATTGTTATAAAAGAAGGAGAAGAAAAAAAAAAAAATGAAATGATAATTTGGCCTGGAATCCATTGTACGGTAGCTATGGTGATGTTAGGGGGTAATGTAAATGTACAGTAATGACAACATTCATGTTGAGGTTTTCCCTTTATGTAACTAACTAAGTACTGTACTGCACATGTGTAAAAAGACTCACTGACAGTAGAATCAAGTGCTTTAGCATCCCATACAACAAAATATATCTGGTTATCAAAGTTAAGTGATAAGTCACTGTCAGACAAGGAGAGAATAGCATTATAGATTCT
Source organism: Apostichopus leukothele (assembly GCA_010014835.2). Taxonomy (NCBI): domain Eukaryota; kingdom Metazoa; phylum Echinodermata; class Holothuroidea; order Aspidochirotida; family Stichopodidae; genus Apostichopus; species Apostichopus leukothele. The sequence continues at coordinate 972,347 of JAAAKB020000025.1, forward strand.
GTTCTCCTGAATGGTTTCTGTCCCTCGTAGGATACTCTAGAAAACGATGTGTTATTTCGTCACTCGGCATCTATCATGTGTCACAGTGCTTGTGATTATTACTGCCAGTGTTGTTAACACTGTCGTACCCGATGAAGTTATTTCCCAGACAGTTTTGGATCGAGTGTTAAACGCTTTTCATCAAAGTTACGTAGCTACGGACAGAACATCAACCGGTACAGCAGGCTACGTTTTCTTTTCATCAGAGAAAACGTTTGGTGAACTAGCAATGCATACATGTATATTGTTTGTTGATTTTTCATGTCATATGTTTTGGCTTTTGTTTTGATAGATTGTCTTGATTGTGTTTATTTACAGGTATTGAGTCAACAGAAAGGGCTATCAGCTTCCTTCACATTGCAGGCGAATGTGAGGCCACCAGCTTCAACCTGAATATGAGCGAAGATTACCCAGGTAAGTCGAAGGACAACAATTTCAATGTATATATAAAATCTTGAGAACCTAATATGGTATTGTACATATTGTGGTGCACTTTGAGACATTCAATGAATATTTTACGATAAAACTAGCAAACCAATATAGTTTAGCTCCACTTGAGGTGTGCTAACAAGTCCCTGGATCTGTAAGTTGCATCGAAGTGAAGTCACAAGATGTTGTAAAAAATATCTGATGTGAAGTATTATTGTACACTGTTAAAGGCATTGAAGACTCGCCCTAAACCGTCTGAAAAAGGTAACTTTCTGTTGCTTGCAAGTGACGTTTTGTTCGTGTCGCTACAAAATGCAGACAGTAATGAAACGTGATACCTTG
>JAAAKB020000025.1:1016896-1045939 GCA_010014835.2 Apostichopus leukothele
TATGTTTTTATGATATTGCTAGTAATTTCAAAAGAGAAAATGCTAAGATGCAACTAACAAGGCCTGGGAAGTGCCATTTCCAGGGATCTGGGAGGCATTTTCAGCCAAAATGTTCTTGTACGCTTCGCTTCGGCTCTGATAGTTTGCAATGCCGTATCTACGGCTCTGACAGTTTGCTTACAGTTTCGCCCCTATCTTGGCAAATTCCTCGCTACGCGCCTGCCAGAATGTTTTAGGATAAGGCTCATCAGAAATATATTAAGATTTGTTTTGGTTCCTTTCTTACCGATTCAGAATGCGTTACTTCTTTAAGTTTGCTGCAAATGGTTTTAAGGTCTCTAAGAGGAATTTAATTTCTCCGCAGTTTTCTTTGATTAAATTATATATCCTTGATTACTCTCCAATATTTTATTACGTGGTTTTCATAAGCACCTTGCCTCGTACAAGCAAAATGCGGGAAGCCACACAACAAATTTGAGTTACGGCCAGCTTTACTGTTGAAGATATCCTATTTACAAGATCTTCCGGCTTTGGCCTCTATTGACGAATGCATGAATGATTCTTGAAATCACGGATGTCGATCTCTATACCAAGAATGAAGTTTATTCAAGTTTTTAATATGGGAGTTATTGTGCTTTACAAGTTTTTCATACTTGACCGCCAGCTATCACAACAAGGTATTTGCTATGGGGGGCTGTATCCAGCCGCAAAGGCCAATATCATATGTTAGCCTCTGTGGCTCAGGCGGCTAGAAACAGTGGGTAGACCCCACTTCTACGGATGGGAGTTTCCACTAGCCTCTGCGGCAAACCCAGTTCTTCTCAACTGCGAGGGCCATTTCGAGCAGCGCAGGGAGTTGGAAACAAGAGTTTGGCCCCATTACCAAACGGGTGTCACCTCCAGCTCTTGCTACCAAATCCATGTGCTTTCGTCACGTAGGGACCGTTCCACGCCGCCTAGAGTAATGAAAACAGGGGATAGGTCCCCTTTCTTCAAGGGGTGCAAACTTCGGGGTTGAATATGTGTGTGTAAAATTCGGGTACTTCTAACATTAAAGGAACACGATAAGAGGCGGGTGATAGTTTGGGGCAGACTGAAGTTAAGGAGTTAAAATTTAAAACCAATTATTTTTCGGTTTTTACAAAGAGGACCAAACAGATGTTTATGAAGGCGATTCTGGTTTATTCGGACGAGCAGGGGTTGGCTTTCTAAAACATTCCCTTGGAATCCGGTAAGGATTAAGAGAATGCAGGAATCAGGTCAATGGAATAAAAAAGAAAACATCACAAATAGGTTTTTCAAGTGATTCAACATTTACGTACTTGACAGAATGCCAACAGGCATAGTGATTCCTTACCACATTTTACTGGAGAACATGGTAGGTAATACATAACTAGAGAGTTCTGGTACTCCTGATGGTCAATCTAGATACCAAGTATGAAGTTTCCGTTGGTTTTAGTTGTGGAACATTTGTCCACACCTGGTTTTCAGACGGAGCTTTGATGACCTCAAATGACCCTTGACCTCCACAAAAACTTAAGAGGGATCTACTGAGAAGGATCTAAAGTGAAGTATCAACTTCATCTTAAGTTTAGATGAGATTGTAATTATTGTATACAAGGTGTTCAATCTGTAAACCTCAAATGGCCCTTGATCCATACAAAACAAAGGCTGTGAACTTAGAGTAAGCTTTCACCTACATAGATACATACCTGATATGAACTTTCAGTACCTTGTTACAAGTTGCTATGAGGTTTTAGACTGCGAACTTAAGTGCACAAAGAACTTAGAGGTATTGTCAAGATAATACAAATAGTAGATTATGTCTACTAAGCATCAACAAAATAACAAATTGAAAAAAAATCATAATGAAACTACCTAAAAAAAGTGAGGTTATGTTCAAATTGCAACCAAGATTTCTATAACCAGATAAAATACAGACATATATACATAAGTTATAGATAAATCTTCCAGTAAATTAATGATTTATACTAGTATACCATTACCTTAATAACCAGAGAGCAAAACTGCAGTGTGGTTTTGATGATGCTGCATAAACAATATTATATGACTGTGACACACTAGCTGTAGTGTATAGCCAGGATGAACAACATACTTCAAAGAAGTCCAGTAAAAAGCATTGAGATATGACGAACAATTTTCACTTGGCAGCTGATTACTGAGATGGACACTTTTCTTGTATTCAGCATACAGATTGATCTCTACCAAAATCAACAGGCTTCTTCTCAAACCTAGACAAATATTTTAAAAGTACTCGCTATGTGGGGACCGTGACTAACTTGTCTCAAAACTCCATAAATTGTTGTATATTTTTCGAACTATGACTGATGGCATGTAGGAAATGCCTCAAGAAATAATTTAGGAGATGTTTGGCCACCTTAAGTGCATTGGTATTCTGACACGAAAAATTTTTCACAACATTGTTAGTAGTCAACCTGCATATGCTCTACTGTGCAGGGGATGCCTGCGCATAGCCAAGCATTCGTGATATCGACGGTTAAAATTTTTATTCATTGGTTGAGAAATTAATATATCAACACAGCATATTTATTAATGCCTTTAAAACACATTAAGTAATTTGTAAGCTCAAATCGTTCCCTCTAATAAATAGTATTCTATATTTTAAATGATGCTTTCCCTGTATGTTTGTAAATGCTCCATGAAGGTGGTGAACAATCTCCGCACATGAAAACTTCCCGTACATAGTAATGCACAGGCAGATAGGGAACCATTTTATAAAGTTAATTCGCATTGAGTTCGGTCATTGATAAAACTGTAACTAGGCAATAATTTATTTTCATAACGGCGCCTAGCTATTTTACCAACGTAACTATATATCCAAACCTGAAGTTTTTATTTGGCACTGAATCTCGACAATTGCAAAATACGACGGAAAATTCAACAACGGAAGCAAATATATAATACTGATGATTCTGTGATATCATTAGTTCCAATAGCAATGCTGTATGTACAAAGAGTACACTTTTTTACACACAACTTGACCACTAGTGACCCCAAATGACCTTTAACCTCCACAAGGAACAATAGGCATCTTGAACTTAAGGTGTCACAACTACATACTCAATATGAGATTGTTCCAAGCTTCCCTTCTTGAGATATTGTGTTTACCAGGTATTCAAAATTTGACCACTAGTAACCCCAAATGACCGTTGACCTCCACGAAAAACAGTAGGCTTCTTGAGCTTACCGTTTCACAACTACAAACTAAATATGAGATTGGTCCAAGGTTACCTTCCTGAGATAACGTGTTTACAAGGTTTTCACAATTTGACCAAATATGACATTTGACATCCCAAATCAAACAATAGGCTTTTCCTACTCAATGTTGTACTCCTAAACACCAAATATGAGCCTGGTCCAAGCTGCTGTTCTTGAGATATCGTGTTTACCAGCAAGGGGTCACACAAACACATACTCACAGGCACGCTTACACACACTCATCCGCCATGACTTCAAAGGTTACGAACCAAACCAAAAACACTGGCATATTTCTTTGAAATAACAAATTGACTAATTACCTATGCAAATGAAAGGAACACAAGACAGACTTTTCATGTTAACCTTCTTAAAGGTCAAGGGACATGCAAAACTTAACAATTCTAATGTTAAGAAAAACCCAACTCCGTGTCCAATTTCCATCTCCAAAGGGGTAGAAATTGGTAACAAGTACTATTATGTAATAGTTTTTGTGACGTCACAGGGGAAGTGCAGAATAGGGCAAACATGTATTGTTCTGCACAGTGTATTGAGTATGGAGAAATCTGTAACTAGCGAAAATAATACCTTCCTCAACAGTCTGTTACAAGAAAGTTGAGATTGGGATTTAGGTGAAAAATCACAGATTGGTACATAAGACATCAAATGAAACATTGAATGACTTCTTTCTTCAAAAATTCCATGCATTTTGATTCTATCAAGCAGCATAAACTCCACAAAAATCAGCTCCATTGCCTCGGTTAGGAAAAGTAGAAAACAAATGACATCATTTAATTTATCAAGTCCAAACTATGATATCGTCGTGGGAAACTACTAACTGCTACCACAAACAGTTGGTATACACGCACTAATACGCATACACAGCATAGCTAGCTCACACAATTGCGAAATGGCTGCTGGTTGCATTGACCATAAATTTAATAGGCTTTCGGATTCAGATAGCGATAACGAAGGTCGAGAAATGGATAGCATGTTTGACAATCATGGGGGAGTTTTACCCTACATGTTTGAACCGGAGACCAGCGAAGTGGAGGCCGGATCTGACAGCGATATCCAAATTGCTCTCCTTGACGGAACACAATAGTAACGTCAGGCCTAGCGTACTATATAGGCTAGTTGTGTGACTGGTTAGGCTTAGATCCGATATTGTTACCAAACTTCCCCTATTATCTTGGTTAGCACATTTTGCCTATGTAGTTTTGGCCACCGTGGTAGTTCCCCCATGACGTCTATCATCTTACGGGATGAGCTTGGTAATTAACTTAATTAAAACAGCAAAGAAAAACATGTGGAACTACAAATTTGGAGTATTGGGTGTTGATATCTCTTCTCAATCTGTGCAAGATGGAAGGGAATCTGCTACGTGTCTCTTGACCTTGAAGTTACTCTATTAAAATACATTCAAAATAAGTATATAAGTAAAGTAACCCCTTCTACTAGTCTTATTCTTATATAATTATTATTGACTTTGATGTTACCAAATATATACACATGTTTCATTATTCATTTTGCTGATTACCAGTAGGACAATCAATTGTTGCCAATGTCCTTGTTAGCTAAGTGACAAGTCCAGCAAAACATAACACATTTGACTCTTGCACTTTGGCTACCTATATTCCCAGAACTGGATCAGCGTAGGCACAGTTGGACTCGATACCAAGGTTATAGTAGTTTCCTTTACCCTCTTTGTACCTACTGGTGACAATTCGAAACCAGCCAGATTCCGCCTGTGTTAAAAGATGAAAGAAAAGCTTACACTTAAGCTACATTACCAATAGGCCTAATTTTCCTTTAAAGTAAATATATTACTACTCAGAAAGCCTAATGTTTGGCTTTAGAAACTGTCAGCATAGTGTTAGTCTACATTAGGCCTATAAAGTTATATGATATCAGAACGAGCGATTACTCAACCCCCAATTAATTCAAATTTTAAACAGCACTAAAAAAATTGTAAGAGTAACTGTAAAATTATTGATCATAACATTCGGTTTGCCAATGGCTACAACTAAAATTTGCAATTGGCATGGTGCACACAAAAACATTGTGCAAAATCTGCCAAATAGTGCAACTTGAAGTTTAGGAACATGCATCAGCCCAAGATTCAGTCAAGCATTGCAGTGAGCTGAATATAGCAGTGTTTGTCTGATTGCATTGACTGAAGAGCTGCAGAGATAATCTCTTTATTTGATAGGATTTTGTCTTTGAGTGGTATTAGCCAGCTCAAATGTGATTTCCTTTTGATTCTGTGCCTTATTGTGTTCAAAAGGCTGTCAGGAATTTACTTCTACTGACCTTTCACCTCCTCAAAAACAATAAAGTAATTCACACCAAATATGAAGTTCATCACAGCTGTATGTTTGGAATAGTTTTAATACAAGGTTTTTGCACTGACTTCTATAGATCTGAAATAGCCAATGAACTCCACAAAATCGGTGTTGTTGTCCTTGCTCTGTACGAACTACATTCCAGCTAAATGTTTTGAGGGAATTCTTTTTACAAGGCTTTCAAACTTTGACCTTGTTTGACCTCACATGGCTCTTGACATTACATAAATCAACACTATTCTTGAACTCTATAATGAGTATTCACATGTAAATTATCATGAAATTCCACCACCATCTACTCCTTTGAGTTATCTTGTTAACAAACTCCTGTAACACACACAGCTTGAGCACATTGGGTACTTTCCTGGCAAGTAATAAATATTATTACAAATGGAATGAATTTGTCCACTTCAAAAAAGGCAATTTTAACAAAACGACAACATCTTTAAGTCTGGTCTTACCCATGGTTCGCCCCATGAGTTTCGAACAATCCAAAACTCTACACCATCTTTATCCAAGCCCCATCCAGCAACAGATATGATATGATTAATCTGTAAGTGGGAAGAAACAGTAACACATAGATGGATGGTTGTCACGCCTGCATTGTATTTTAACATTCCTTGTGCGTAGAAATTTCCACCAGGTAGCCTAGGCCTTTCTTTCGGTTAATGTATGCAAATTCTAGGAAGTGAACAATGGGGAGACAGGTTCTTCTCGGGTAAGGTATGTAGATCCAAGCAAGTGCATAATGGGAAACGGGTCCATCGGAATTGTGCTTTGGCTGGTAGGGGCAGGGGTCAACATAAGGTCGATATATAAGGATTGGGGTGTGAGTCTCACCATCGTCCGGTCTTCGCCGTCTTATTCCTCGGCTTCTGTGTGTTAGCCGTTAACCAGGCTTCTTTGTATGAGCCTAGGCTTCTTTGTACGAGCCTAAAGACTGGGAACGTTGATACTTTGTGGCGTGGCGTTCTAGCCTAAGCCATATCAGCGTATCCTGAGGATTACTGTGTGTATCCGTTGTATAATTCGACGAAATCATTTAGGACACATTTCTGTGTGTATGTGCACCGCAAAGGGCCGTGTTACTGTGTGTTACGTCCCTGGCCGTTTGACCAAGTTAATCCGGGATTATTATTAGGACGATCCCGTAAGTTGATTTTTTGTCCGTATTACTCATTTAATTGGTATCTATATTGTTGATCGCACAGTAGGGTTTGTGGAGAAATTAATATATTGTATTTTAAAGAGTCCTCGATCTATGGCTCACAATTCAGTCAGTTTTGTAAAATGTTTATCCATGCTTAGGCATACGAATTTGTTATTGTTTAGGGTCAAATGCGTTTAAAGCATTTAAGGTATTTTTAGGTCGTATAAGTGTGTACGAATTAATAAGTTCGCCTCAGTGCCTTTGGTTGGATTGATTAATTTTGTATATTATCATGTGTAGTGGAACGGGTAGCTATCGCCAATTTGAGGGTGTCCTAACCATGTTCTGATTCCAAACATCGGGCTGCCGCCATTTTGTTAATGTGATGTATAGTATTGAGTAGCTATTATTTGTTTCATGGTAAGGGTTGACCCGGAGGTTCTTGGTATTATTTGGTAATTAGTGACACCATTTTGGTTGTGTGTTGCTTGCTGACCTTTACGTCAGATATGGGCTATATTGACGTCATAGTTTGACAATATTCGTTGGTATATATATATATATATGTATAGCCATATGTTTGCCATTTGGCGCATGCCTGAGAGTAGTTTTGTTATACTTTTGCCATAGAGAGTTGCAGTGTTGGCCCGATGGCTACGCTGGTGTGAGGGGCTCGCCAAACCGTGTAAAGCTTACCTGCAGGGTACTATCCGGAAGAAATCTAAGCGATAGGGAAGAAGTCTAAGCGATAGAGAAGAAGTCTAAGCGACAGAGAAGTCTAAGCGATAGGGAAGAATTATAAGCGATAGGGCAGATACTTAGTACAGTTATTTGGAAGGGTTGGTTGGGTTAGCGAATGCTAACCGAAGTGTGTATTTTTTGTGTTGGGTATATATATGTTACTTTTGTCGAGACCAAAAAGTCATTGGTCGAGACGAGTCGTAAATTATATGTTTCATTTCGTAAAATTGTTGGTCGTCTGTCATTTATTTATGTCATTCGTCTCGGGTGTCGAACATTAAGCAGATTGAGACGTGTCCAGGTGGGGGGACTACTCTTTTACTTGTGACAATATGATTTCCAGAATTTTCCTTGGCCCCTAAATCTGCATCCCCTAAAGGTTTAGGCCTAGCTATGCCATTTATACAAACTGATCATTGTATCTCGGGGACTAAATTTTGTAAATGGATCATGCACAAGCATGGTGGACATTTTTTTGTGTGGCATTTGGTTCCGTGGCTCAGTGTAAATGACTACTATGTCAGTCAGCATGATAAGGGTTGATGATGATTTATTTGTTTCAACACATAGTAATACAAGGTGAACAAGACAATATAACTGCAAATAAGTAAAATATGTGAAAGGAAGTAAACTAAGAAACCCTTGTGGGCTTAATCGAATAGAGTACTCCCAACAAAGAAAATAGAAAACCTTAACACCTAAAAAAGAACCCCCCCCCCAACAAAACAGATAACCTTAACAAATAAGACAAAAAATACTACCCCCCCCCCAGTTTAAGCTCAAGGACATTGCACCAGTTTTTGTTTTTGCACAAAATGTCCTAATCAGAAGCAGGTTTTGAACATGGTGCACACATTTTCTTGATCTAATCTATATCTTAATGTAATTCCCTTCACAACAAAACTAAACTATGAATACAAGCACACCCTCTGTATTGTTACATCATTCAACAGCAGGTCAGAGCAATGAATAAAGGTATACAACAAATATAATGTATTCTCTACTTACTCATGGATGCTATTTTCCTGTGCACGGCCACCATACTGTTGACGGTACAGGTAGTAGGCTGTCTGTAGCACCCATGGGTTCAGGCACACAGCTTCAAAACCTGGGTGTAAGGTGATGCATGCAGCACCTTCTTCATCCATCACATTCCTTACTTTTTCTATTTCCCTGCAGCATCTACACTCCCTTGCTGTAGGCATCACAGCACACTGGCCACAATGACACCTGTAAACAATGCAAACCAGTTCAAATGATAAAGAGCCAATTTTCAATGACTTCATACCGGCCTCAATTATTGGGGCATACTAACATGTCAAAATAGAAAAAAAAACTCTGAAGGGCTGTCTACAATTGAAGCTCCTTATAAGTGAAGTAGCCTCTTCTTAGAGTTCTTGCCTCTGTTGGGACAATGCTGCAAAGGAAAATAAAACAGGCCGATGTTGCCTCGTTTCCAACTCTTTTTCCCACTTCTGAATCCATTCCCTAGATTGAGAAAATCTGGTTATGAAATTAGCTTAAGCGGAAATGACGAAAAGCTGGTGTGAGGTGCCACCTTCTCCCTCTCCCCACTCTTTCCCTGATTTGTGGTAACTTCACTAATTTGCCACTACAACTGCTAGGAAATTAATAATAGACCACCTCTGAATTTGTTGTGCACTCTTCCAATTGGCTCCTTCAATCTACTAACCAAATGAAATATGTCTGTGTGACATGTTCCTGGGGCATGTGCTGCCACAACTTTTAAGGAAAATAGTAACTTCCTTAACTCAACTCGACCGCACTCTCATGTTAATTTTGCTGCCCCATCAACAAATTGGCTAGCTAAGAGTATGAGCAAAGTTAGGAAACATTTATCGGTTCTAGGCCTAACTAGTGACACAACTATCCTATATACAGTATAGTACGCTAGGCGTAACGTTACCATTGTGTTCCGTCAAGACGATCAATTTCGACATCGCTGTCCGATCCCGCTTCCTCTTCGCTGGTCTCCGGTTCGAACATGTAGGGAAAAACTTCCCCACGATCGTCGACCATGTCCTCCATTTCCCTGCCTTCTTCGCTATCTGAATACTGTGTGTCAATGCCACCGGGAGCCATTTCGCGATATGTATAACTATGCTGTGTATGCTGTGCTGTGTATATATGCGTACTACAGTGCGTGTGGTAGCAATAAGCAGTCCCATGCGACGATATCATGCACTTTCGACTTGGTAAACAAATGACGTCATTTGTTTTCGACTTTCCCTGAACGAGTCAATCTAGCCGATTTTTGCGGAGTTTATGTTGCTTGATAGGAAGAAAATGCAAGGAATTTATGAAAAAAGAAGTCATTAGATGTTTTGTTCGATGTCTTATGTATCAATTTGTGATTTTTCATCTTAATCCAAATCTTAACTTTCTTGTAACAGACTGCTGAGAAAGGTAATATTTTCGAGAATTTTGAGATTTCTACGTACCCAATACACTGCGCAGAATATATACAGTTTGCACTCTTCTGCGCTTCCCCCCGTGACGTCACTGAATCTATTACGTAATAGTACTTTTTACCGATTTCTACCCCTTTGGAGACGGAAAATAATCGCGGTGTTGGGTTTTTCTTAATATAAGAATTGTTAAGTTTTACATTATGTAAAGTCAAGTCTACGTGTCACTTGACCTTTAACAAAGCTTGATATTGCTAAAACTGTATGTCAAAGGAGGAAGGGGGGGGGCGGACAAACCTTCGGAAAATTACCCCAAACTGGGAAAATTCAAAAGGATACGTAACGAGTGCCTGATATGTAGATTCAAACATTCTATGAAACTTGCTTGTGATCATGAAACAATGCCAGGTGCTGATAATTAAAACCAACTGAATTTGAGTATGACAGGTTACAAAAAAAAAACGTTTACGAATGAGCTGGTTTATGTATTAGGCTGCAGCTGTAGGGGCCTGTTAACTCTTGTATTCGTACATCTAGAGAGGTTGTTGGGATCGTTCACAAATTGATAGAACAAAATTATTTGGGATGTTTCGTAACACAGATAATATGCAAGTAAAGAATTAATTCACGAATGGTTGGCAGCATAATTAAAAGGGTACAGCAATATGCTGGTATAGGTCAACCTCATTAGTCTTTTGGTCTTTTCTCCTTGTATGAACTGACCGCGTTATTCCACTTTGTGATGGACTCTTAGGTCCTACAGCTATGGGACCCTAAGGGCTTTAAAAGTTTGCCAAACTGGTCAATAAATTCTGGGTACTGTTCTGTACTGTACAGTATATTATCTCTATTCAACTCTCATGCTTATGAAAACAACTGTGGTCATCATGCTGCAAGGACTTAATCCTCTTTGACTTCTCATTTCGATTAAACAGTTTGCACAGTATCTCATCCAAGCAGCTAACAAATTAGGAATACTTTAGCTTGTGTAATTAAAACATAACTAGGTTCACCGTGAGTACAGTTACAGTAAAGTATAATATACGACAGCTTTCACTCAAAAGTATGCCATCAAATTTTTTTTGAACACTGAAGTTGCAGTATGGAATTGTTGTTCTTCCTATGTTGTGTTCCAGGCAGACTTGTAGCATGTGTGTACTGGTGCTGGTACAGTGTTCTAGCATAGTTACAGTATCTGTCCAGCACACAGACGTTTGGATCTGTATTTCGTACTCTGGTCATTTCAATAGTAGTATCGTAACTAATGCGTTGTATAGCAAGTTTTGTATTAGTAATAGTGGTGATTTATAACTAGCGCATATCCAACTGGAAGGGTGCTGAAGGCGCGGGGATACATACACTTGCTTAGTCTCATACTCATACCAGGGAAATTCTACTTGTACCCATACTCATGCTATTGTACTTACTGTATACTAAAAGTATGGTTGCAGTTTGTTAATTTGTGTAAATCAACAGTAAATTTCATGCCCTGTTTGAAAATGTTTTTGGGAAGGAAGGTAAATCAATTAATGTGAAACCAAAAATAAATCAATTTAACTCTGAGAGAATTAATTGGTGTCTTGACAGGTGTGAATGTGAACCAATTGGCTCTTCTTTACAGTATAATACAGTACTAGATGATCTACAGTACAGATGTATCAGATTTGTTCTGTTATTGACCCTTATATGAACTTCAGTACTTAGCACCATTACTGTAGAATAGCTGTAGGAATTTGCAATGGCCTTGGTATGTGACTATTTTTGCTTTTGGTACTGTAGTTAGTGTACTGTACAGTGGGAAGCCTCATACTGTAATGTTTCTTTATACTGGTGTTAACATAAATATTTACTGTCTTGTGTCCCGTTGACAAACATGCACTCAGTACAGTATCTACCTAGCCTTCAGAAATTGGAAATTTTAGCATGATTCAATTTATAGGATGAAATGGTTAGAAAAAGAAAGAAAAAAAAGATCTGTATCATGTTCTAAACCGAACTAGGGTAATACAGATTCCAAACTGTACAAGAATTGCTTCTCATTTTGTGTCCAACCTTTTGGCAACATTTGCTAAACAATATGTGCACATATGCACCCTTCTACATCCCAACACCCCCCCCCCCTCCACCATCCTTGCCCTAAGGCAGGGTTGGTCTGTGTATGCAATCATATCACACCCCTATGACATTGTAGCAATTTGTCACTACTCAGTTTGTTCAGGTTTTTGCTACTTCATTATCTGAGAAACATTGAATGTAATTGAAGATCTGAATTCCACATCAGCATCTTTCCATTCTAGTTTCCATTATGAATATTCATACTAAGCCCACCAATGATGTCTGGCCAGTCATGCATTCAATGTGTGACTCTATTGACCTTGTTAGCCTTTGTCCTGTGTGACCCTTTAAAGCTGTATATGTCTGTGCACTTGTGCAGCCAAAAGCTGATCAGGAAGGTGATAGAGAAACAAACACACAGTACATACACTAGACTACATATTATATGCAGTATGTCATGTGACATTTTCATGTAATGCCGCAGCAAGCTTATTGATGGTTGAGAATTTTCTCCCAGGGGAGATGCTTCACAGCAGTGGATGTGTATGACCAGAGTATGTAAGAGGGAGCACACAATATATATACATATATATTTAGATATATAATTAAATGCATGGATCATGGTCAAAGCATACTGACAGCTATGCAAAGTTAGGGCAATAAGAAGTAAAAAATCAAGGGCTAATGTTGTTTTCTTATACCTCATTATTTGGAAGTGTTATTAGGTTATGCACTGTTTTCCACTTATTTTGCCAAGTTTCTTGCTTTTAGTTCAAGAGGATAGACAAATTGGCTCTGAATTTAGGACTCATTAGTTTTGAAGTTATTCAAATGTATCGTTCCATATTTGTAGGGATAAGGTGGGTTGACTATCATATCATTCGAGTGGATACTTTTGTATACATTGTACAGTAGTTTCAGAATCATTATAAATTTATATTGCCTTTTTGCTCAATGGATGTGATGCATACATGTATGTTAACTATAAGTGTGAAGTTATATCACAATTAGGTCTTAAATACAGTACAGTAGGTGAATGTAAGCACTCAGCAATCAACACTCTCTCCTCACGGTAGAAGTAGCCATGTCCACTACTCAGTAAAACCCGAAAATGTCCCTACAGTCCATTGCAGAATTTGCAGGAAGTAATTTGTAGAATCATACTACAGTACTACAGTAAATGAAAACATCTACCAACATACTGTAGAATGTTTGGCCGCAACCACAGTGAGTTCCCCTTCCACGTACAGTACTATAGCCTGCTGTACAGTACTTATATGCTACCACTACCTCACAGTGTTTCTGTAGCATTTTATAGTATTTGGTCTACATTAAAGTATGTAAGACCAGCAGACCTATCAAACTGTACATGTATGCAAGTATGTATACCTTCAGGAATTAGTTTTATTTTGGATTCCATGTGTAATGGACTGAAAATAAGCTGGGATATCAACCAGGCCTCACAATAACAGTCGCCAACTTACCATTGGCGAGTAGAATTTTAGTTTTGGCATATAGAGAGTGCTCTACGCTAGACAGTTTGGTGAGTGACTTATGGACTCGAGTCATTCCACAATATAAGCAAGAATATCATTGCAAACAGATCACTGAATGATGAAAGCAGTACCTTGGCAAACTTGAATCAAGTTTAAGTTATAAACTGATTCTTTTTTCAATGACCAATCTCAATGGGAATTAACTGTGTAAAATGGTTCGCTTAACTGGGCATGCATTATATTACAGGAATTTTTTGTGCTGTAGTTTTTCACGAACTTTACAGAGCATTCCATCCATTTGTAAACATACAGGGGATACATTTTGATATAATATAACCATTTATTACAGGGAACGGGTAGAGCTTCCGAAGTACGTAATGTGTTTTAAAAGCATTCATAAACAAGTTGTGTTTATATATTAATTTCTATACCAATTAAAAAAAGTTTGTTTAACATCGATATCATGACAGTTTGGTATTGCACAGGCAACCCCTAAACAGTGGAGTACACCACAAATGGCCCAAGTAGGCTAATAACAATGAACATGTGGAAATCCCCATCTCAGTACAGGAGCACTAAATTACCAAACTGTTAAACAAGTTGTAGCCACTACATTCAGAGTTTGGCGATACGAAAATCCTCACAAATACCCATTTAGAGCTGATATGCAAACAGTCAAATCCACGATTACCTTTCAAAGCATGAAACTGCCAAGTTCGTTAGGCTCCACGTGCCATACACTTACAATGGTAGGATAGTATTAGGTTCGTTATCACAAAATCGTGAAGAAAAATGTTTCGTGTCAGAATACCAATACAGGTAATGTGGCCAAACACCTAAATTATTTCTTTAAGCATTTTCTACATGTTTACATTGGTCATAATTCCTAAAAAAATCTAGTTTTTACACTAGTTAGGTATCATTCACTGCCATGACTTTTTGCAAAGAATTTTCTGAGTTTCACTCGAAACACAGGTTGCTAGTGGAAGGAAGATCTTTGTTAACTTTAAATGTTCATTGCGGGAAAGATTATAAATCGAGTAGTGGCTCAAAGTTGCAGCGAGGTACTGTATGGGTGTACTCGTGCACACCTAGTCAGTATGTCTAATACTACAGGAGCCCTAATGTTACAAAAGCCAAGCTACCTTTGTAGGCAATTTTACCGATGTTCTTTGGAATTGTTTGAGACACAATAGGCCTACTGTAGCTGCATATTAATGATTTTACGACATGTTGTACGTTGGTCATTACTTTCTGTTGATGGAAAAAGTGTAAAAATACTGCACAGAAAGATACTACATGTACAGTATTATGGAGTACTTTAGAAACGTTGCGATAATAGTGGCTACTGAATTTTGTGTCTTGGCGAGTAGAGTTTTAGTCATGGTCGCCAAATTGCGAGTACTTTTAAAAATAGTTTTTGATGCCTGATACCAACTGAGAGTGTCTTGTACAAGTTGTGTGTGTGTTTGTGTGTGTTAACAATACCAGCCTGTGTCATTGATAATGAGCATCAGTTTGGTGATAGCAAGGTGTGGTTACATTGAAAGGGTCAAGTTGTGAACTTACAAAATGGTATTTATCAGAACTTCATTGTAGACATTTGTCTGTGTGTGAATGCTTTTTAAATACCAGTTGACTATTAGGGACTTAATTTGAGGTGCAATTTCTATAGTGTTCTGCATGCTGTTCCCAATCACTTGGACTGTGCAACGGTATTGTGTATTGTAAGTCTTTGTGTTCATTTCTGATACATATAGTTGGTAGGATTATATGTTCATGTTTGTGTTGTTGATAAACTTTTACATATTTTGTGACTTTACATATTTTACATATTTTGTGACAAGGAGGGAGAAGCTGGTGGGGGGGGGGGGAGAGGGGAGGTGAGGGGGAAATAGCTGGTCAGTAAGTAAAACATCGTCATATGAGTACCATGGTTATGATAGATTGGAGTTGTAGGAACTGTATAACATTAACATTGTGAGAATATTCTCCTGTGCAAAACACACATTGTAACGTTGGATATCAAAAGTACAGCACACAACTTAAAAATCCATGCATCGTAAATGGTGTTTCCAATTCTTAATAGAGTGCAAAAGATGTGTAATCATCAGCATATGGAACTTTGAAGACTGGTAGCCTTTGGACTCTTGAACATTCAAAGCAAAAAAACTAGACATAACATTTGTTGCGGCTATAGGTCTATCAAGTTTGAAAGATAAGCTGACTAATTGGGTTTATATTTGCAGTACTTTGGGTAGCACATGGATTGCCAAGCAAAACCTGTTTCTTACTGTGCAGAAATGTTGTGAATATTTTATGGTTAGACACTAAGTACAGTATACTCGTCAGCTATGCCATTCTTTAAGTTTCTATGATGTAACTGTATCTAATGTGTTTGTTTGTGATAGCTAGGATCGACAGTTTCCATAGTTTCAGTTAATTGGTGAACATGTACTTTAAGTAAACCCTTTGATGCTGTACTCTTTTTTACCTTCCTCAAATACTACTGTATGTGAGTGGTTTTAACCTACAGTAGGATAAGCAACACAGTATTTGTCGGAAATCCGATCAAGTGTTTTTTTGCCAAAATTGATGATATTGTTTGTCTTGCTTACTGTATTTTTGTAGTAATTGCTATCATTTACATTATATATTTATATACAGGCATATATCACACATACAGTGAGACCAAGGTTTTTAATTTTGTTTCTTGATTGAATGGCAAATGATCCAGCAGTCTATAGAGCTCTATTCATGTGCACAATACTAGTGATACCTCTGGACACCTGTTATAGTTATTACTGTGTGCAACCATATATGATACTGTAGGTACTAAACTCACTGTACTGTACAGTACTAGCTAATAGAGATGGGTGCGGTACTAAGCTGGTGTTGAATGTGTAGAGAAAGTTAGTCTTGTAGCTCCATACAACTCCTCCATACAGGGTTGATTAATACTTCATACAAGGACAAAATACTTTGATCAAAGGTCATGTATGACAATTGAATGTTGTACTGAACACACAATGACAAGTGAAGAAGTCATTCCACAAAATCCCTGTCTCTTACTGTTCTGACTTGTAAACTAAGTGATCTAGCTTCTGCAGGAAGTGTGTAAAACTTGTGTAATGTTCCAATGATGGAAAAAGTACTGGACTGCAGGTGCTGCATATTACAGATGACTGTATATAAATATGACTTCCTTAAACTCATGTTTGGGATCCTTATAGTATTACTGTACTGTATGAGTATATAGGGGGTACATATGGTCAATGTGGCTTTTCGCTAATGTAATATCTGAGTTGGTAGGAATGGTTAAATTGCATAAGTGTGTTAAGTTGTTCTTGGCTACTACAGTGGTATATATGCATGACTGCAAACATCTAGGTTGAAAATCATCTGTGAAAAGAAAAATGAAATTGAAACTAGAAAGCTTCTGGAAAGTATAGATTTACCTGTTACAGTATATATTTCACGTTGATCAAGCAACCTCATGGTCAAACAAGTGGGGATTTGTGTATACTTGCTTAAAATGCAGTATCATATAACATGAGATGTTAACACCTTCATTGTTAAAGTTGCACAGTGAAATTTTATTCTCGATGTTCGAGTTACACCAGTTCGAGTTACACCAGTGCAATCTATGATGTTCTTGTTAACATTTCCAACAGAATTGTGAATAAATTCTCAATTTGCACAAATTAAAGTATTGTACGAACAAAGAAAGTGTCATGGCATCACTTTGTGAAATGCTGTACTTAATTGTTGTTTTCTTTTTTTGCAACACTATGCACTCTCGTAACAGTTCTATGGGAAACACCACTGCTCCATGGTAACAACGCACACTTGTAGTGTACTGTTGTACACAGTGCTGTATGACAGTGTCACACTGTAGTGAACTTGTACTGTAATGTACAGTGTGTGCATTGCCAGTGAGTGAGTCAGAACTGATTTAGTATTAACAGTACAAGCAGCAGGTTAATTTATTGGGAGCCCAATCCACCAGGATAGCTCAAAGGAAGGATGTTTAGAATGTAAGTCGGATGTAAAAAATAATGTAAACAACAATGCTGGTGAACATTACTACATGCCTCTCACAAAACACTTTGAACTGAAAGTTACAATCAAAGTCGAACATTATATGGCAGTGTTGGACCCATTGCTGTAGTTGAAAACCCTTAGTTCGAACATACCTGTGCTGTAACTTGTGTACTCGATAAATACAGAGAGTTTTACAGAAGTCTGTGAGGTCATATGTAACAATTCTTGAAGTAACCAAGTTTGTTAGATTTGGGTACTGTAAGTACTTGGGTTAGATGTGTAAATGATACCTATTCTATTGAGTGCAGCTGTAATTTGTCTACCTCTAGCTAGGGTTGAATTCCATAGATCTTAGACTTGAGAGTGATACTGTATGTCAGTAAATCGTGTCCATTGGTCAGTACCCATCCTCTCAGTGACATGTATGAAAGGTGATTTGTGTATACTTGCTTAAAATGTGTCATATAATATGAGATGTTAACACCTTCATTGGTGAAGTTGCACAGTGAAATGTAGTTAGTTATAAATTTCACGAATATTCATGACACTTGGTTTTTTGTTTGTTTTTTTTTGTAATGAAAATAGATGAATTGTTCTCTTCTGAGTGTGATCTACATTCCTACTGTAAGATGAATGGTACTGTAAAGTAAATCTTATTCTCTTGTCTCTTTTTCTAATCTCACAATCTGTCATAATTTTTCAGGTGAAATCGTTGGCGCAGATTGAAGTTATGGATGAGATTACTGAAGGATCTGGTGATACATCCTCTCTAAAACGACAGCTTAACCATGAAGGAGAGAAAGGTGCAAATGGCGATGATGCTGCTGCAGAGTCCCCTCCAAAGAGGTAAGACCACGCCAAAAAAATGAAATAAAATAAATCAAATCAAATAAGTAAATAAAAAAAGCTGTCCATAAATTTATTAAATCTGTGGAGAGTGAAAGGTATGGTGACTTGAACCGCACAATTTCCATTTCTAAACCATCTTCTTTGTTTGAATTGTGATTATTCGGAACTTGCACACACAAAAAAAACAACAACGACAATAGAACAGTCTTTGTTTACCCCACTGTCACTCAACCTGTGAATAGGCTTGTTAATGTCCACTCAGTATGAGTGGAACGTATTTTGTCATGACCTGGAAAAACGTAATATTAAATTCCACAAGCGATGTTAAAGTACATGGTTAGACTGCCCTCGGTTCATTATATTTATTCTTCTACCTCCTCTACAGACCGAAGCTTTCAGATGATGATTCCCAGGTAACGAACCACAAGACTTTCTCAGAGGCAGATTCTGCCAATTTGAATGGTGCAATTGCCAAATTGAGTGACTCTGTTAATGATGTAGAAAACAACTCTATTATACACTCTCAGGAAACAGTTAAGCCAAACACATCACCTACATTAGAGAGAACATTACCATCCAATGGAGAAGGTGTCGAATCTACCACGGACTGCGCGGCTATGCAAAGAAATGAAGATGACAACGACGACTCCAAGGAGGTGACGGAGAAAGAGGAGAAAGAAGAAAGTAATGTAATTGAGGAAAATGAAAATTCTAGAACTTCAGCCTTGGAAGAGGAAGGTAATACTTTGGGAAAAGATTCCGGCAGTCCAGAAGAGAAAATTTATGATCAAAGCAATGCTAAAGAAGAAGAAGGTGCACATAGTGAAGGTGATAAGGGGGAGGATGATGTGGTTCCCATGGAAACAGACACAGCAAACTGTAATCAAAGTACAGAGGATAGTAACCAAACTGAAGGACAAAAACAGGATCTTCCTTTCTTATCAAGTGCAAGGCCTGAAAGTGACAATATAAGTCAAGTTCAAGCAGAGGCGATTTCAGAAAGCAGTAAGGATGATAAGATAGAACCGGAACACAAAGAAAAAGATGTGAGCTCATCATTTAAAGACCCAGAGATAAAGCCAGCCATTACATTGGTCAAGAGGTCAAGTAGAAAGGATGCGTCTGGATCTGGCAGGGGTGTCTTAAACTCTACTATTACTCCAGTGAGAGGAGATGAGTTGGCAGATGAGGAAAACATGGATGATGATGATGATATGGAGGATGATGATGGCATGGATGAGATGGAAGAGGTTATCGGGGGCAATGGACAGAGGATGACAAGAAGCAGAACCAGAAAGGCAAAGTGAGTAACACTAGAGTGTATCATGCATCGTTTAATAGATTATGGTGCAAGTTTACAGTCTCAAGAACCCCTTTCCATGTACGAGTCTATAAACCATGCGACCCTTCAGCCTTGTGTACGCGCTGCATCGTGCTATGGATAATAAGGCAGTGATAAGCTTGTGTCTCCTCTGGAATCTTTCAAAAAAGTTGAATGACACATTTTGTTAGGTTAATTTCTAAATTTTAATCACAATTTTGGTGAACATCTGAAGGTTTAAATATTGGTTTTGGGGTGTAGAGTGTAGGTTGTGAGATGTTTCTCTAATAATGATAAAAGAATTGGTTTTGAGCCACGATTGTAGTTATAATCTCAACCTTGTTTGTGTGATCAAAAGTGGACCTCACCCTATATGTAGTATTTGAATGATTGATTTTTCGCCCTTTAATAATGCTTGCTTTACTTAACTGATAATGATAAAATAAATGTTGTTTTTCTCGTTAGGGGTATCGAGGAAGCTCCTCCAAAGAGCATTTATGTCGAGCTTTCAGAGGATAGCGATTATTCAGAGGATTCTCCTCCCGTGTCACCGTGGATAGATCCATTGTCAAAGCTCACCCCACAACTTCTAAAACAACGGGAATCGTCAACCAAGCTGCTGCGTGAAGCCTTGAGGGTGCAGGAAAGTAAGCTGCTTTTCCTTAAGAAGGTTAAGCAGAATCAGCAACAGCCAGTCTATCAGCAGGCCAATACAAACCATCCACCAACAAATCTTTCACAAAACAGGGTTGTGCTCCAAACTCTCAACTCAGCAGTGCCACAGAACTCCCCATTACAACACCTACAGCCGAACAGGGGTCGCCCACCAATGGGCAAGCCTGGATTCACTGCGGGTCAGCAACATATAGGGCAGAGACCACAGATGCCGTTGCTTATACGTGGGTCCACTCCTCAAGGGGCCCGGAACGTCCAACAATCTGGACATTCTGGTCCACCTCCTCTGTTGTTGGTGCATGATAACAAGAGTAGCCACAGCAATCAAATCAGCCAGAACAGATCTGTAGGGCAACAACACCAGATGGCTCGCCAGCTCACTGTCAAAAACAACTCAATTGTTCAACAGCGGCCGGGTATTCACATTACCAACCAACAGATGGCCCACCAGCAGAATCGAACTGTTAGTAACTCAGCACCCGTGCCGGAACCCCAGTCTGCGGCTAGCCGCCAGGCGGCTGCCAAACTGGCCCTGCGGAAACAGCTGGAGAAGACCCTGCTACAGATACCTCCTCCCAAGCCTCCGCCTCCCGAGCTGCATTTCTTGCCCAGTGCGGCTAACAGCGAATTCATCATCTTGGTCGGTTTGGAGGAGGTGGTGAATACGATCCTCAATATTGGCAGTAGCAAGAAGGACAAAGAAAAGGAAAGTCCCAAATTCCTTGACCCTTTCAAATGTGCTCAGTGTAAGACAGACTTCACTACAATATGGAAACATGTAAGTACTGTATTAAAGTCTTTTGTGAATGCAATGTTTACTGTCTTCATTTGGCAGAGACCCTTGTGAGAAGCTTTGCTAGAAAACGTACTATTTTACGATTATTGGTGTCCTACGTAGTATGTAGGTATAATTGAATTCTGCAAATCATAGATATGAAATCTGCCTGGTCCTGAGCAATATAAACACATTGAAAAACTTCCTAATAATGTGCACAATTTTACCAAAGTAAGGAACTTTTTTGGTGTTTAGAATCGATGCACTGGTAGCATGGAGTGATTTGTCATTGATTTAAATTCTCAGTTTTGACATGTTTCCTTAAAAAGACCAGCCAAGTGCTGAGAATCCCTAATAACATTATCTGCATCGTGTAAAATAAAGTTGTGACATTTGTGAACGCAAAATCAAGAACAGCACTTGATTTTTCTGTTTATTACCCAAAATTTGTAAATGTATGTAGCGTTCATTTCACGTCTCTCATCTTCATGCAAGTGTCAAAACTTAAAAATGAATGTCATCTTGACAGTAATAAATAATCGTTAACTCTAGGAGAGCATCGGTCTAATGCACTCTGCACAAACAGTGTTTTGTCTGGTGTTTCCTCAACTGACATTTCTGACTAGCACTCGTGTTATAGATTGATCATGATCTTGGTATTATATTGGAGAGAGTCTCAACTCTGGATTCTGGTTATGTGAACTGTGATGTTTAATCCACATATTTGTCCTCCTTGTCCTCCCCTTCCATAAGAACTGTTGCCAAGTTTTGCAAAGATAATCAAGATAGCAAGATGGACAAGTTTTGAAAGTCAGGTTTTGTTACATCAGTTGCTCTGGGGAGGGGGGTGGGGTTAGATTCATGTGTACACCGTATGCAAGGTAATGTGGCATCTGATGTGCACCCATAGCAAGGAAATGGCTATACTGGTATCGCCATTAACGAAGTGATGGAAAGCTCAGTTGTTAGATCACTGGACTTGTAATCCAGATATTAATGGTTGGAATCTATAATTACTACTTACTACATTGATTTACTATATTCATCCCTTTAATCTACTGATTCATGAATATTGAGTGGTACTTATTTACTACATCCCTTTAATCCACTGAGTGTATATTTAGTTGTGTTTAGTGACTACTTATACATACTTTATTTTTTTCTACTTACTACATTGTATATATTCCTTTCCTGTATTCATCCCTTTAATCTACTGATTCATGTACTTATTTACTACATCCCTACATCACTGAATTATAACAATACTTCACGTATGTGTGTATGTATTGTATGTCTTTTAGATCCTCGTGCAAGCAGGAACTCGCAAAGAAGCCTCATTGGCTTATCAAAGCCGCAAGCTGACCGAAGTCAGTCTCTTACATTCATATTTAACGTCCATATTATGGAAAGATGACCTATGATAGTAATAGCTACATTAGTTCACTGCTTTCTTACCTGTCTCCTCATCAAATGCACTCTGCCATCTAATCAGTGACCAACAAAACAAAATTGTAACTTTTAATATAGCTTTTCATGCTGGCACAGCACTGTACAACCCTACATTGTTGAATAACCCATACATATTTAATATAGCTCATAATAAACATTTAACATTTTTTCTTTATTTCCAAAGTTTTTCAAACAATTTGCAAAACTGCAGGCCTGCATAATGATTTACTTTCACTCCTCTCTTAATAACCTGTCACCATTTTCCATGTGTGCTTAAAAGTCTCTTATCACTGTACCCCTGTGACCTTCTTCAGGGTCAACATCCACTTCCTCTTCTCAAATCTACCATTCTCAAGGCTTACAACTTTCCGTAGCTCCAGGTTAATTTGAAATCCGCCGGAATCTCGTCCGTTTCAAACGTTTTGGTGAATTTACGTTGAATGAAGTCAGCATTAGGACCTGAATTCAATATGACATCATCTGTATCAAGTATTCGATAAGTATCTTGTTAAAAAATTTGCATTTTTTGGGGGATGTGAAGTTGCTCTTTAAATATACTTACCATGAGTGTTGTCTTTACAAAGCAAACTCAATGATATTTAGAGACATTCTATGTATGTCCAGAAATATTGATTAGCTGCACCGAGAATACGCTCTCAAAAGCTTCAAAATTAAGTATTAAAATACCATATGTGTTCAATCCATATTTTTTTTTTTATCAAATATGCTAGAAGAACAGTTTACCATAATTTTGTAGACTTTTGCTTGTTAATAATTTTCCCTCTTGTTAAACTTTTGTGTCATTGAAGATCAGACCTATCCACAGTTATCTAGAATCATCTATCGTAACAACAACGACAAAATTACCAGAAATACCATATTTTCACCGCCTTAAGGCTTTTACTGACTACGAAGAGAAAAGTTTCTGCCAGAGTAGTTTATTTTTCAAAACAGTTTTTTTTTTGCACTCAACGTGGATGACGTCTCTTGTCATATCAGCTCAATAAATATTACTCTGAAATAATCAATACTTTCCATTCTATATTTTGGCTGACAAGTACAGATAAAGACTGAAGCTAGATCAAGAATCGAGCGAGTAAAACAAACGTCATTCCGCTTTTCGGTAATTGTGTGATTCATCAAAACCCGCCAGAGTCGGTCTTCGCGATGCTGCTGTTTTATTTTATGGTAGTCATTTCCGTTCATCAAAGATTCATCTTTATAGCTGCCTTTCCGTGGGCCCCTTTTTATGGAGAAATGGGAGACTGCACAGTCTCCGAGAGTGGTCATTTTGTTTTTTAGACAACATACTTAATCCTAATGCAATGTGATCTTTGAATTTCTTCTCTTGGTTTTCTCTTCTCTTTTTCTTGGGGGGGGGGGGGAGAGAGAGATTTATTTAAACCTTTACGTACGACTGAATCGCAAGTACTGTGCTAATATTATTCTTTATGGCCTATTTGATGATGTGGAGAGGTAAATTGCGGTCTTTTAGCACACCAGGGACAAGTAAACTTAGTGTGAAAACTGATATTTATAGAGGTGGGGAAAAAAGAAGCTCTCGATTAAACAGCAGTTAACATTTTGAGAGGATTGGTCTCAGATGGCTTTGTTGATATCTCTTTCACGGACATCGCGATGGAGTATGTGACATTTAAGGGGAGTGGGGGTGGGGGGGGGGGTTAGAACGCAAACCAATGTTTGTATGTTGAATTTGGAAATTGATGGCGCCATTCCCACGTGAAAATGACTGCTGTGAAAATCATTACTGTGGAGAATTTGGTGAAATTAAGCTTCAAATTCAAAGAATTGACTTTTTATTCAGTGTTTATGTGTGTATATGTAGTGTACATGCCTGGATGTGTTGTAGACATCACTCTACTCTGTTCCCTGTCTTATCTCTAGATATATGCAAATTGGTAAGAGAGTTTTGCACTCCCACCTCACCATTCTCCGACTGACCCACTTTCCCACCCCTCCCTTCCCGTAGCCGACTTTCCTGCCACTCACTTCCCCGCCTCTCACTTCCCCAATTAACCCCACTTTCCATCACCATCCATCTCCTCTTTCTTCTGAATCTAACATTCTGGCATTTTGAAGTAAACATCAATATGTATTTAGTCACTGTGAATGTAAAAGTTGAAGCCACAAATATTTAAGAATGCACTTAGTTATAAATCTTTTGAATGTATAGAAAAGTAAATTGAGCGTTTTGAAATTTGAAGTTTATCAAATTCCAGGCTTCCATTAGGCCTCGTGATCCGCCACCAATGTTATTGAGTCCCACTTTAAATCTTGTATGGTTTGAAATGCCAAGAAACCCCAATTTCCCTCCATGGTTAATTTTGAAAGTATTAAGTACACAAATGCATAACCTTCAGATACATTTACCCGGTATTAGCTCTGTAGATTGCCCGGCAATATAATAAAGAAAGAATCGGTGGCCCTGCCTGCCTTGACAACATTCGATTACGTTGGCGATTGGAAAAATCTTGTACGTCAGAGAGCTGAATTTCTTTTTACGTCCTGATGTCTTTTGTACGGTAAATCAAAAACTTGTCAGCACGTTTGTGCTGACATTTCACTGCCAGCAAATATCTGGTCAGTTTTTTTTGTTGATAAAGTCAGACCCATCTCTCATAGCCTTCCTCAAATGTTTCAATTTTGTTAGCTTGTTAGAGTTTGGGGCCTGCTTGGACATGAGATGGCCAAGTGAAGGTCATATGGGAGTAATGTCTAAAGGTGTGCCTCTTTTGGGTAGAGATAAGTAGAGACTTGCATCTTTGGTACTTTATGTAAATATCAAGGATGCAAAATCTACTAGAATCATTTCTGTATGAGATACAGGGTAGTAGATAAATGTTACACCATTTTCCATACTACTCTATTCTGTTTTTATATTAAAACATTAATTTAAAAAAAAAACAGTGTTTAATGATTAAAGTCACTTTAATCACAAAAGCTAAGAGGATGTATTTTTAACTTGTAGGTTAATCTAGACCCATTTTGCATCATTAATAATATATGAGAAATTGTTCCAAATTTCTAAATCACCAGTTAGGATATATATAAGATAGTAACCTTAAAATAGTCTATAATTTACTTCTTTAGAAATTTTGAAATGACAAGTTGATCTCTAGGTAGATATTTTGTTAAAATTTGCATTTAGTTTTCACATTAGTGAAAAATTAAAGTTTTGGAAGATATTAAAGCTAGCTTGGAACACCGAGATCACAGCTTGAAGATTGAGTATTTCTATCGGATTCCCTTGATGAGCGAGATGGCATTTTACTCTGAAAATGACAAGTTTGGTCTCTAAATAGTGTTATCAGATAGAATTTTGTTAAAATTTGCATTTTGCTTTCACAAATTAATGTACGTTTTAGAAGATAATGCTAGCTTGAAATTCAAATTATCACAGCTTGAAGAATATTTAGCATTTCTATCAGATTCACAATTTTGCAGAGTTTTAAGCTTCGTATCTTCGCTTACAATATGTCAGGTAAGTTGCCATAACAACCAGTTTCGTGCATCTTCTGTTTGCCGAAGATAAATTTAATATCACAAGATTAAAGTAATGGCTAAACTCAGGTTGTGATGTCAGGCAATTAGCTAGATAGTCGTTAAGAGCCAGACCTTTTAAATTGTGTCCTTTCTTTGTTTTTTAATAGACTTGATGATATCATCGTTGGTGCTCCTATGTATTCGGATGAACGAGCCGGTTTCTTGGATAACTGGGAATGCGGAAAAATTACTGTCTATTACCAAGAATCTTCTCCGGCCAAAAGAGCTACGGTAAGAAAGAGAACGAAAGAAAGGTCATCGTAGCTATAGATACGCAGCTGTACTCCTTCTTTTTTGAGACCAGATTAACAGGGAATCATTTATAGTATTTGCATCCCAATTATGCTATGCAAAATGGACACATTGTTATACAAAATATATAGAATAGTTTTTTTAGTACGCATGAACTGTAGTACTTTATAAAGGGACAAAAGATTTTTCAGAGAATTCAAATCTGCTTCCCAAAACTTTGATCACTAAATTAAATATTCCCTGGAGTAGTTTTTTAAAAGGCATGCAATGGATTAAGTCCTTTTAATAATTTAATGTAAGTAAATTGTTAGATTCCTGATGTTTTTTTTTTCCGTCTCCTTTTATTAAAGCATTGATGTAAAAGTTTATGTTCTCTCTTGTCCTGCACCATAGGCACTCGTCAAACCACTTTCTTGATGTATTTTACCTTTTCTAGTCTCCTTTCATTAAAGCATTGATGTAAAAAGTTCTCATTCTCTTTCGTCATAGGCACTCTTCAAATCGCATTCCGACCACATCCTGGGAACGCAGAAGCAGGCTCGCTTTGGTTACTCGATGACTTCTCTAGGAGACATAAACTATGATGGTTATGATGGTAAACAAATCTATTCAAATTTAAAAAAAAAAATTTTAAATGAACAGACTCACAAAATAGAAATTCTCTCGACTACCAATGACGTTTAGCAGTAAAAAAATGTTTCACTTTAACAGTAGTGTAAAAGAAATATTTCAAATATCATATTGTGTTTTGCATTAAAGGTTTGTAAAGAATCTTCTTTTAGTTTTATGCAATTAACAATCAGGTAAATTCTAGGCTTTAATGTAAGCTTTGAACAGCTGCATAATGTTATTGAGAATCTTGTTGTGCGATAATATTGAAACCACACTAGCAATACAGTGTTCGACTTGTGTCTTCAAAGCCTAGAGAACATTTACATCGCAAACGTAACTGTTTCTGCTTTGTTTGTTCCTGCTACACCCCCTTCTCTGAGCCTCTGTTTAGCATCGTAGATGGACTCCGTGGGAAATCCATGCTATCTTTCTTTACCTGGATGACTCGCAGCTTTTGTTAAAACGCAATCCCAAAAATTCAAGAACCTCTTGTGCATCCCTATTAACCATCTAGAAAGGGCAGTGATATGATTTTTCTGAGTGAGCTCTCTTCTCCATCTCATGAAGTTTCTGTCCAGAGTTTAAAAAAAAAAAAATTGTCTGTCTCATAATGTCTCTCAGCAATATAATGTTTCATTTAAAATGACTACTTGGGTTTCCATGACTACCAAGTCATGAAATGACCACAATATTATGTTACTGAGTTGCTGAATCAAATGAGCAGGGCATGCTTGTTTCTTCTTGTTTTCTTCAAAGGTGTTGGTAGGGAGGAAGGAAGGGAAGGAGGTAGGGGGAGGTTGGGGGAGAGATTGTTAATTAATCATCTCATTCTCTGTCAAGCAGTGATTTGTTTTACTCTTCCACCCCCTCTTGCTGTTCAAGACAACATTGCTGGTATGACCAATGATTCTTTGAAACAGTACAAAATCAAATTTGCCGGTATCTGTGGCTAAAACATCCTCCCACCCTAATGCCACCCTGACCATCCCACTAAAGAAATCAGCCCCATAATACAACGGGCTGATATTAAGTGGATGGATGTAACATCAGCCGAAGCTATCACATTTTGACTTGAAATATATATATATTTTTGAAGTTCGTATTTTTTTTTCATTAGATCTGGACTTTTTTTCCAAATTTAGCCAGATTATCATCGCTCTTATCTTGTCTACAAGGCAAAGAAATCAAATGTTCAGTTCTCATGCAAAACCCTGGAGGGGTTGTTTGTGGTAACAAATTTAAGATTATGTAAATTATTGACTCTCTGAGACTTTCTGGATGCAGAAGAAAGAAAGGAAAAATTGGAGATGTGAGATATTTATAAAAAATAGAAATGTTAATTTTTTTGAGGTATGAATCAATATTCATGATTTTTTTTCTTCTTGACCCTCCCCCCCCCCCACAGATATTGCTGTCGGTGCTCCATACGGTGGTCCCAATGGTGAAGGGAGTGTTTATATATTTAATGGAAATTCTTCTGGATTAGTTTTACACCCGTCTCAGGTAAGGAAAAGAGAAAAAAAAGACAGTTAATATAATTTATGATTCAAGGATTTGAATATTTCAATAGAGTGTTCCCAAATGTTGATCTGATTATATACAATTTTGACAGGAAAAGGAGTGAAGCTTTTGTATTAGTCCCCCCCCCCCCCAACTCAATAAGTACTTTTATAACTTCTAGCAGGCAGTTTACATTTGAAAATATATAGATTCATCTAAAATACCAACTTTTATCTTCTAAGGATTTGATTCAGGTTTCTGTTATGCTAGTAGATCGTGTGTTCAATCTTCAGTGTTATTGTTGTTCTGTTTTTAATATGTTTTCTTTGTCTTAGGCTTGTGTAATCATTAAAGTATGTTGTGTTCTTTTGGGGGTTTTTTTTGGTTTTGATTTATATCTAAATTTATGTATCTGTTCACTTTTCTGTGAACGAACTCTGTCTAATTGTTCAAAGATATGGCTCCATTTTTCAGTTTAAAAGCTATAAAAAGGGAACCAAAATTTTGATTGTGGCCTCTTTGATTTACTTAGACGTCGACACTCAAGAG
>JAAAKB020000025.1:1058593-1070517 GCA_010014835.2 Apostichopus leukothele
GGAGAAAAATAGAGGGCGTCTGACATTAATTGCTTGGCTGGATTCATTGTATAGCCCCTTTAACATTGAAAGAACACATTTTGAATTTCTCCATGACCCTACAACTTCATAAGTGGAAGGCAAAGTGGGTGTCACAGTAACTGCTCCTCAGATCAAAGATAAGAATGTTGAACAGATAATTTTGTTTCCTTCATTCCATTTGAATGATACAATGTGAAGCCCAACGTTGTGTTTTCTCATTTCATATCAAGATTTGAGGCAAAGATCAGCAGTCCCCATTGACAGTAAAGAGTTTGTGTACAGCACAATACAGCCATTCACAAGGCCACCACAAACACTGATTGGAAGAATATTGGCAGAACTGAAAGGTGTATTGGGAGAGAGTCAGGTATGAAACAGTCTATTTATATTTAAAGTAAAACTGATAAAAATGTCAAAGTTCTTCCCCCCCCCCCCCCTCTACACCCTTTCTGTTTCTTGTTTTGAATGATTCATTTATTGTAACATAGCATTTGAGGTATGTATAGTGCAGAACCACTTGACAGATGAATCCTAGCTTCAATATATGCATGGATGCCAAGTTGACTCTTTCCCACTCCACATTGGAGCATCCACTTATCAACTTCAAAATTTTAGCCATCTGTTGTTTGGGGACTGATTATTCATGAATTATGCCCTTCACTATAAACTATGTAATCAATTATTATTTAATCAATGGTACATCATTGGTTAGGGAAGGGGATTGTTTTCAACTGGTACATCTTTTCCATGCCTTTTCTTGGGATGACACATAAACATTACTTACATTCAATATAAGAAATTAAAAAAGCACTGACTTGAAAAGGAAACACAGGTCAACCAATTTTGACATCTGATCCAGTGATCCCATCCCCATCACCAATCATATTCAACCACAAATGTGATCATGGTGTTGTCATTCAGATTGTTAAATTACCTAAAAATGTACACCTCCCAATAGAGCATGTGTTGTTTCATTTCCTCCATACGGTGGAGTATAGTTACAGTAGTTAGGTACACAGAGCTCTGTGTTTTTTATTGCATTATTCGGGTTGTTTCATCGTAAATGTTTCGTAGCGGGGTTGTATCATTGACTGATATACTGTATGAATCGTTTAAATCAGTTGGAAACGAGAACATGTAATGTATGGACTGTATTTTTATTTGTTTTTCTTTTTTTGTCTGTTTGTTTTCTTATTTTGTTCACAGTCCTACAGGATATTATTTCTTGGACTTCTTACTCTCCTTTGTATGTTTATCTTGCTTCTTTGGTCTCAGTCTACAGACAGTATGGGTAAGTCAGAATGTATATCTATGAAATCAATGTACTTCCTCTAAAAGGAGGAGGCACCCTCATAAATGGATGACTTTGGGTAGAATTTTAGGCTTGTTATGTTCTAGTCAAAGGAACAAGAACATTTTGAGTAGTAGTGTTTCTACATTCATTCTGGTTTATATTGTCCATCCCCCGTACAGATTATGCTTAATCCATGGAATGCTCTGTGAAAGCAAAATTGATGACGACGTTTGCTCCACTATTGTAAAAGATGACCCCTGGTTTTCAGTGAAAATAAGGGCCAAATGGGTGTAACCAGACCTGTGCCAATTGGAGCTTTCTGTGTTGTAATCTATCATTTATACTTCGTTTGATGTACAGAACTATCATGCAGCAACAAGGCTGCACATGATTTATATCTTGCTGTTTTAACAAATTGTCCAAAAGTGGGTGATTGGATTGGCCTTTTTTGGTTCATTTGCCCACTGGTCCTTCCCTTTTCCCACCCTGGTCTGTAACATACATGTGTCCACTTTGGT
This sequence comes from Apostichopus leukothele, assembly GCA_010014835.2. Lineage (NCBI taxonomy): Eukaryota > Metazoa > Echinodermata > Holothuroidea > Aspidochirotida > Stichopodidae > Apostichopus > Apostichopus leukothele. Next base: position 1,060,427 of record JAAAKB020000025.1, read on the forward strand.
TTCTTCAAGATTGTCACAGCAAAAACTACAACACCGTAGCGGCACATGTCTTGACTTAACATTTGAAAAGTTTTCGAGCTCTAGCAGTTTTAAAGGATCAACCTTTCCTGATTAGGAATGGTCAGGGAGTTGTACAGAAGTTCTATTTATGTGTTTTTCTTTTGTTTAATTTTTTCACACAAGTGCAAATCATAAAATAACAGTCATTCATTTCCTAGTGAGGTGTAGAATTTCACAATTTTAGCCACTTGGTGAAAAATGCAAATGCTCTCAAAATCTACTGGCCCAAATCAAGTTCTCTCCGGCATTTTCTTGAATGTCAAAAAAACGTCAGTTAATATCGTACAGGGTTTTGAGAGCGGCAGTAATATCTGCTGATTATGAACTTGTGCAGGAATTACAGGGCTTATGTTAGGTACAGAAATCATGCTGATTCTTTACAAGTCTGACCATGTAGTTAATAACCAAATGACCATGCCTTTATGTTCTGTATGTCTGCTGGAAGGAAAAGCCAGTGCCTATTGCACTGGAAAATGGTGATATCCACTGGCACTTAGCCAGTTAATAGCCTGAATTTAGATGCCCGCTAGTGTAACAAAATATGGCCTAATTGGAGAAGGATTCCTTTACCATATATATATAGACTAACACTACATACACTATGTTTTTCAATTAGTAATGTTCATTTTTAATTGTCTCTTTTTTTTTCTCTAATCAGCCCTCACAGCTTACTCAAGTCTGCTACTGTTTGACCTTCTCTCTCTATGTACCTGTCTGGTTACCGTTTGGGTCACAAGGCAGAAACCAAGTAGTGCATACTCATTCGGGTAAAAAAAAAAATCCAAATATTTTAAAAGCTCAGAGAAACTTAGTTGACTTACTAGTGCATTACACACCTCCTTCCACACAAACAAATGAGCATATAAATATATATATATATATATATATACAATATATATACAATATATATATATATATATAGATAAATATATATATTCATATATAGATCAAGTAAAAGTGAACCAAAGACTAATTGTCAGCCGAGCTGCCATTAACGTCTGCGACCCAGTTTGATTGAGATATGGTTATAATTTATGATTTATTCTTTACTTCATTAACCTCAAAACCGTGAAAATCATGAAGGCGGGAGACGGTCATACATCTTCCTAAAGAAGTATGATTGTAAATAAACGAAGATCCCGTGAAGGTATTAATCACGTCAAAAGGCTTAACTGTGAATCTATCAGAAGGAACGGCTTAGCATAATAGGTAGTCAAAGAAGTGACTATTGTGAAACCAAACTAGCCGCAACACGCAAAAGATGCAACCACAATTACGTATAATTTAGAATCGGGTCAGCATATTGACGTTTTTGTAAAGTGGTTTATGATTAAAAAAAAAATCTCCGCGGTGTATGACTAAAAAAAACGTAGTCTTGTTAAACTCGCGTTCTTGCAAGAGATGGCCTCTCTGCAAGCTTTCAGCAAGCTAGCGAGAAATCCTATGCGCAGGCGCAATATAGCATTTACTGTGATAAATGCGTATGACCTTAACGAAACACCGAGAGCGCAATTTACGAGCGGAGCGTCTCAAATTGCTTTTAGTACCCTCTGGGAATAACTTTTCCAATTCCTAAATCCAGACTTAGCATCCACGCTTATTATTATTTTGAGCTGTTCGTCCCTGAGGTTTTTTACGGCTTGAGGGAAACAGGGACAGATAACAACAACATTCCTGGCTTGTGGTATTTATCACCCGTTCTTATACAAAACGACCCTCCGCTGTGTAATACAGTACAGCTGTGATTTATATCATCGCTGTCAGCATGCGCGCCAGTTTCGTCCCGCTGAAAGGCCCGTGATGGGGGAGGAACCACCCACTTATGAGACGACGTTTGCCAAGAAGGCTCCCATTGGTGGATAGCGTACATAAAATTATGAACGCGACGTAGAAATAATGGCTGCCCTCGTATTGTACGAAGCATGTAATCTTAAGTTATCGAAGTTGTAAGGCCTTCATGTAGATGCTACTGTACCAGTATATGTCTATTCCATGAGGGCAATACCGCGATAGTATCACACCTTTGAGCATCACCATGGTGTATATGTATCTGTGCGTGTGTGCACGGCTGCTTACATCGTTTCACAGGTGGTTTTCAAGTGTCTTCTTCTGGTTTAAATCTTCTTCAGAATATTTCAGTGTCGCTACATCTGTTCATTGGTTTGCTTCTCTTGCATGTGTTCCATGTCAACTTGTACGTTGCTTATTTCTTTTGTTTTATCTTTTTTCCTTTTGTTCCTCTTACGTGTACAGAAAATGAAACAAACAAAATAATGAAGACATATAAACAACATAACAAACAATATATCCATATAACAAACAATATAAACAATATAAACAATATAAACAATTTAAACAATATAAACAATATAAACAATTTAAACAATTTAAACAATTTAAACAATTTAAACAATTTAAACAATATAAACAATATAAACAATATAAACAATATAAATATAAAGACAGAAGACATCAGGACTGATAGAAAATTGTAAATAGTCTTTCAAAAATGTGTCTCCTCTTTAGACAATGGTAGGCCTATGGTAGAAAATGGTAGGCCAATGACAATGGTAGGCCTATGACAATGGTAGGCCTATGACAATGGTAGGCCTATGACAATGGTAGGCCTATGGTAGACAATGGTAGGCCTATGACAATGGTAAGCATATGGTAGACAATGGTAGGCCTATGGTAGACAATGGTAAGCCTATGACAATGGTAGGCATATGGCAATGGTAGGCCTATGGTAGAAAATGGTAGGCCTATGGTAGACAATGCTAGGCCTATGGTAGACAATGGTAGGCCAATGGCAGTGGTAGGCCTTTGGTAGACAATGGTAGGCCTATATATTGAAAGCTGTTTTTTTTAAAGAAAGAGTGTTTTTTCAAACTGTAAATTGCCCAAAGGTGGATCTTCTCCATAAGGTCAATTCATGAAATCGTTGGTCAGGGTTAGGTGATGTAAACTTTTTCTTTTTCTCACCACCTCAAAGTACAGCTTCAACGGATGACTTTAGTCAGAAATTTAGTCTTAATATATTAGTCCTAGAACAACAACAAGGAAGAAAAGAAAATATGTAGGTGTTACAGTAATGTCTCTATATAAACTTTTTCAGTTTTCCATGATATTTTCATCTTTAAAATATGTTAAATATTTGAAATGCTCCCTTAAGGCTAACTTAAATATAACGTCAGCTCCTCGGTGCAGATCTCAATGTTAATTCATTGTATTATCAATTCTGACATTCTCAACCAAAGCTTGTTCTTTCAACTTCATATAAGCAACATCTTTGGGTGACATTCGATGCCATTTCCCCTTGAAAATCATTGTAGCGCAATGTGTTCAATGTCATTTGAGGTCAATAAAGTCTTATCTTTCCCCCATTGGGTTTTGTGTTGCATCTGAGGAACTGACTTCATGATTTGTGTATGATTACACATAATAATCCAGTCAAAAACAAGAGGACAATCCATGGAACTACAGATCTCATCTCCTCTATGATAGAAGTAATTGTTGGGTTACCACTGAATGCATCTGGTTGATATCTTTGTTAATAGGCTGGAATCCAGTTTTTTACGTTTTATAGTTTAGTTTAAAGTTTAATAGGAAACATGACAAGAAAGGATATGGAATCCTAAATAATTATGACCATTTAAAAGAAAGGGGGAACCACCAATGTTGTTTCATGCAAGGCATCAAATTTGTGCCAATTTCAGCTCTGACCAATATTGTCCTTTCAAACTAACCCTCAACCTCCAAAATTAATATTCTAGTATTTGTCTCATAATTCTCTACATATCATGTGGTGTAATGGCTCTCTGTTACATTTTGACAACCAGAAAATCATAGCTACAAACCAATTTTTAGGTTTTTCGACCTTTGTGAGTCCTCTGACGTTATACCTATGACGTCATCAATCATGCAAGCACAAGGTTACAAGGCTACAAGGTCAGGCACCTACTCCCCAAGTTAGAACTTGATCAGACTTATGGTGAAGCAGGAGTTCGCGACACGCTTTTTCGCACAAATGAGGCAAAATTGACCTAAATTGACCTTTGGCCTCGACCCTAAACACCAAAATCTGCACTATTGTAAAATTCGTCTCATCATTCTCTACATATCGTGTGGTTTAATGTTTTTTTCCCTACTGACATGTTGACAAGCAGAAAATGGGCTTTCTGTATAGTATACCATTTGTTCTCAACATTGTCATGGCAACACAAACGCGATTAGGTATATTTTCTTTTACCTCTGACCTATGACGTAATCAATCACGCAGGCACCAGTGTACATGGTCAGGCACCTACCCATCAATTTTGAACGTGTTCGGGCTAACGGTCTAGAAGGAGTTCGCGACACACTTTTTCGCACCAATTTGGGCCATTTTAGTACCATTGGCCTACATTGAACTTTGACTTCGATCCTTAACAACCACATAAGTAATTTTTTTTTAGAAATTCCCATTTTTCTCTACATTTCGTGTGGTTTAAGGTTTTCTTTCTACATCAAGCTGAAAATGGCTCAAAATCCATTTTCTAACCTTGACATCTGACCTTTGACTTCATCAATCACGCAGGCACGAGTTTACATGGTCAGGCACCTATACCCAACAAGTGTGAGCGTGATTGGACTTAATGTCTAGGAGGAGTTCGCGACATACTTTTTCGCATAATTTATTCCAATTTGACCTTTGACCTATAATGACCATTGACCCCTACCCTGAACACCTAAATCTGTCCTATTTCAAATTCTTCTTATCATTATATTCCTATTTTGTGGTTTAATGGCTTACCCCTTACATCAAGCAGAAAATGGCTTAAACCCAATTTTTAGGTTTCTTGACATTTGACCTTGACCAATGACGTCATCAATCACGCAGGTACGAGTTTACATGGCACCTACCCACCAAATTTGAACTTACGGTCTAGGAGGAGTTCGCGACACCCGCCTGTTTTGTTCACTCACTCACTCATTGACACACTCACTCACTTAGCCTACTCACACACTTTCTCACATTTCTGATGTGGGGTGAAGTGCAATACCTCATCCCTATGTGTATTACATGTAGGGAGGTGAGATAATTAAAAGCGTTACGTAGAAACGTAACCTGGCATGAATACAATGGTTTTTTAATGGTTTACAACATATCAAATTAATTCTGTGTTTAAAGTCATTCTTCTTTGGTAATTTTTTTATATTTTTGTCTTCTTGCGTGGAGTATGACATATTAAGAATATAAATTGTGCCTAGTAACTCGTTAACCACAAGGACTGTGATGCATGAGATTATAACGTTGTTATTCTTCACGCGATACCAAATTGTCAAAATGATCGATATAATACTCATTTCCAAATCTGTTTCTCTACTTGAATTACTTGTGTTGATGTCTTCTTCAAAAGCTATAGGGTCAACGTTATAGCAAGCCGACCGTGAAGGAATGAAATGAACGGTGTGTCAACAAACATAAGCGATTCTATATATTTATAAAGTTGTGCGTTAAATGAACTGAATCAACTATTGGGAAAGTGTTCTGTAATAAATGAATTTCCTTTACATGAGTCCTCCTAGGTCACCAATACGAACTATATAATGAGCTATAAGGCCATCGTCATACATGGAGCTATATAAGGCTATAACATTGACAAAATAATATATTTGACTCCTCATTCACTTCCAGTTGACTGAACCAATTGGCAAAGAATTATAACTTCCCATAAATATAGTCACAATCCAGCAGAAATCAGTACCAGTCGTATTGACTACACTGACAGGCCGACACTATTCTCTCATAGAAAGTTTCAATTCCTGCTACTCCTTGTCACTTTCGGTGTTAAGAAGAGCTAGTTTTGCTCGAAAGCTCTGCAAAAAACCAAACATTGGCTGTTTTACTACCCTAACCACTAGGCTATGGACGCTGATCTGGATTTTTCTGTTCTGGATTTGCCAACTTACTACAATTTCAGTTATATATATATTCATTTGCCTTTGTCGTTTACCTCCATTTCATAACAGAGTCTGTTCAAAGTATCTCTTTCGAGATCTGGCTTTATGAATCACAAATGATTTCGAGTTGGTTACTAGCATCATGTTTGATCTCTATAGTAAGGCAAATATGTCATCAAAACAGAACTAGTATTGTTCGATACAGGTGACAATCGCCTACAGTGGAATTACGACCTTCCTAACCGGTTTCGAACCTCTGGACATACAATCAGCGCCCATAGCCTATAGGTTAGGGTGTCCGCATATAAAGCGGGAGGCCCGGGTTCAAATCCCGGTAGAGGCTGGAAGTTTTTGCACTGTTATATATATATATAACTGAAATCGTAGTGAGTTGGAAAATGATAATTGGAAAATGATAGTTGGAAAATGATGATGATGATGATGATGATGATCATGATCATGATGATCATCATGATGATGATCATGATCATGATGATGGTCATGATGATCATGATCATGGTTGATGGTGATGATGGTGGTGATGGTGATGATGAAGATGATGGTGATGATGGTGATGATGGTGATGATGATGTTGTTGATGATGATGATGATGATGATTGTGATGGTGATGGCGATGGCGATGGCGACGAAGACGACGGTGACGAAGGCGATGGTGATGATGATTATGGTGACGATGATGATGATGATGATGGTAGTGATAGTGATGATGATGACGATGACGATTGTGATGGAGATTGTGATGGTGCTGGTGATGATGATGGTGATGATGGCGGTTGGTGATGATGATGGTGGTGATGGTGATGATGGTGATGATGATGGTGATGGTGATGATGGTGATGATGGTGATGATGTTGTTGATGATGATGATGATTGTGATGGTGATGATGATGATGGTGATGATGATGGTGATGATGGTGATGTGAGTTGCAGTGGTCTCGTGGTACGTATACGGTAAGTGACGTCAGACTTGCTGTACGGTAATCTTAAAGGAACAGCAAATTCTTGAAATTTAAACATGTGAAACGAGACACATTGGTCTACTAACTCCCAACTTCATTCGATTGGATGAGTGCATTACACAATAATCCATTCCTACAGTATATCACAATTCCTTGAATCCGTGAAAGAGTGGTCTGCATAGCTTTATATCGTTTTCAAAGTTTCTTAATTTATTATAAGTTTATACAATTCATTCAAAGATATTTTAAATTCATGCGCGACATTCTATTTTTATTTTATAGTGTATTACTGCTACTCGCTTGAAATATTACTATAATAAGAATTGAACATTGATTTCAAACTTTATTGACGGGTATAGATCTTTATCTTGCTTTAATTTGGAACGCCATACATTCACAGAACGTCACCGAAACGATGGGAATGGCTCATTCATATGTAGCTCAGAAAAATCGTATCCTGTATTCGCCCAACATATACCATACAACTAGGCCTACCTTATTTATATGATGGATGCTTACCCGTATCTTATATATTTTTCGAATTCTTCCTAACCATTGAAAATGACATATACTTTGCGACATGAAAAAGAACTTATACGTCCTGAAACTACTCCGTCGCTAACCCTTTTCCAATCAATTTCCTGACATTTTCATCTTCCCTGTTGTACAAAAAAGGCGCGAAAATAGAGCAAACAAAACAGTTATCTTTCAGACAACCGTGACTTCGATGCTCTGCGATCACGCATGTGTCTTAGACAGCGCAGTCTCTTATTTCAGTCCAAAGTAAGTGCAGCTTGCATATTTTGTTCCAATGCCCGCCCATATACTTTATATGCAATTGGAATTCGTGTTTACTCTCTATGGTCGGATGCCTGCTGAAAATAATCCCCAGGCCAAATTACACCAACGGGTTGTAGAAAGCAAGGCACCGTGAAGCTTGCTAACTTCAACCGCATGAAAGGGAATTATTATCTCCAGTGAACTTCGAGTCGATCATGCGGAAGCGATAGGCGAGTAGTCAAGCGTGCCGAATAATTCACACTTTGCTGAATTCGCAAAACCCGCATTTTTTCAGATCGTCAAAAGGGAGGTGAGTTGTGCAGCAAATTCTCGTCAGAGCGTGAGATTTTGGCAAGAGAAGAGGGCAATATGGATCAGTGCTACATCAATAGCGAAGATATATTGATCAAAACGATATTGCCTATGCCAGCCTATCCATGGAACGCAAATGCTGTGAAGGACACAGTAGACTTCATTAGGGATGATGCCCGTATACTAAAAGCATAACTTCTACAGCGCCTTGAAACCTGCAAAGTGCTAGATACCTATAGAGCCTAAGAAGTGTCGATTAGACATGAATATTAAGTTACGTATAAATTCCGACCTTTCTTGGGCCTTTAAAACCCGTGGGCGAAAGGAATGAAGGGGAAGTTTGCAGCCGACACGAATTTTAAATATGCAGTTTAATTACACGAAGTGATAAAACTACTTCAACATTGTGTTCGTTTGTGTGTTATTTTCCGTACTCTCAGTGCGTTAAAATCAAACACGGTAAAATTAGCCTCAACTAACTTAATTGAAGTTAGAACCCATTACGTTGGCATATATACATATTATAAAATTAACGAAAATAAGTTGCTGAAATTTGAGCTGTCTGTGATGTCACGTGTTGAATATTCATGTAAAGAGAAATAACCCCAGACAGTTGAAATACTTTCCCTCTCTAAACTGTCTTCCCATATCATGCTTTAAAGCACTCGTATGGACAGTACCACAAACAGTTCCTAACCTTTTATCTGATAGAAACATGATATTCATACTGCTCACACTGACAATACAAGTGATTTGAAGTGAGACATGAAAGTACAGTATAAAGCAAACTGTTCCAACTGGGTGACAATTCCAGCCAGTTGGGACAATTTTATATTGCTAATAACTCTCTAAACTGTCCTCGGGCCCATATCATGCTTCGGAGCACTCGTATTGACAGTATGAACAGTTCATAAACAGTTCATAACCTTTATCTGATAGAAACATGATATTCATACTGCTCACACTGGCAATACAAGTACTTTGAAAGCGGGACATGAAAGTACAGTATAGATAAAACTGTCCCAACTGGGTGCATAAATCAGTCAGGTGGGACAAGAATCCTACTGCAAATACCACTCTTTGCTGGTCTCCCATATCATGCTTCGAAACTCGTATACTGACAGTATGAATAGTTCCTAACCGTATATGTGATATAAACAGGATATTCAATTTACTCGTACTGTCAGGGCGAGTGTTTTGAAGCAAGACATGAAAGTACAGTGTAGAGAAAAATAAATATGTGAATAGATCGAAACAGGTTCGACTGATACAGCTGTTGTAACCAAAGCAAAACACGTCACTGTCAAAAATACGGCTGGTACATGAAGAACAACCTTCGACTGATTTGATCGGGTGCATGGTGAGGGAGGAGGAGGGGCATGCATGGGGTGGGTCTTACGCTCGTGCTGTAAATGAAAGAAAAACGATTTGGACAGGTGTTCAGAAGGGGGTATACAGGGCAAGGGCGATCTCAGAAGGCAATTTGTTGGCAGAGTTGTGGACAATGTAGTTGACATCTTAGGACACTAAGGCCAGTATTAACGCACGACGTCATATTCGTGGAGGTAGAACTTAGTTAGCTATCGGCCCCTGAAAGCCTCGGAGTCCTGCATAAAATTTTAGTTCCTGCAGTCCCATGCCACAGATCCGATTCAAAGGTATTGTATATAGGCCAGGTTAAAGAAAGCCTACGTTTACACCCTCGTTCGACCCATTTTTGTCGTGTGAGTGGGCACATGATAAAACTCGATCCTCAATGTGTGACTTACAACCTTCCAATGCTGCAGCACTGCATTCTATTGTAATATATACGCCTATAATTTTTTTCTGTAAAATAGTTTCAAATTGCGACACCTTTCTGCGGCAACTATTGTCCTCCTTGTCCAAACATGTTACACGTGGTTTTTAATATTTTTAGTTTAAATAAATATTGTCCTTGGCTTATATCATCTCACACTTCTTGACATTCCTATGGTGGATATAGATATATATATATATATATATATATATATATAT
>JAAAKB020000025.1:1077404-1088417 GCA_010014835.2 Apostichopus leukothele
GTTATTTTGAAAAGATCGCCCTTCCTCACTTTTTGCAAATCGTCTCAGATATGTCCCATCCGATAAATTAAACTACAATTGTCACCTTAATCAAAAAGTCAATATGACCACATTTTAGTACTTCTGAAGTACACACTTATGAATTATACTCTCCGTCTCTCCCACAGGTGTGTACTCTAACTTCCCTACATGATCCAAGAACCCCCAGACCCCGTTCTCCACCTCTCTCTCTCTCTCGCTATATATATGAACTAAATATACACTGCCATGCAGCCCTTGGATGATGTTCTCAAGAATCACATGCGATGAAGTTAATCATAGTTTGATATACACTCACAAAAAGAAATTAATTGAATCTGTTTGCAGAGTATTCCTTCTTGCAAACATGTTCTTAAATACCGAAAATTGCTTCCTAAACATTCACTACGAGGAAAGTGTTGGATGAGTAATTTGTACTTGTAAATTGAAGTTTCCTGTTATAGGGATAGCATTCTCTGGTTAATAAGCCAGTGATTGGAACCATAAACTTAACTACCTCCATGTACTTTACAAGCTGTCAAAACAGTCAAACTATCTTCAGTTTAATAAGCTGGTTATAGACCTTGTTTCCCTAAATATTCACAGCCAAAGTTGACAATAACAAGACAAATTCTGACAGATTGTAGAAAGAGAGAGAGAGAGAGGTAAAAATAGTACTTGAAGAGGGTGATTGGATAACCGACAATCCACATTCGATGTCAAGTCGTTACATCAGGTCAGCTATTGTGGCACTTATTGTGGCACTTACTAATTACAATGGCAAAGTTACATACATATACACTCAGACATGGAGATCTTTGGGCAGATCCATGTAGACACCTTGGTGGGTGCATGGAAAAAAAAAACATGGAAAGTTGATAGTACAAGTTTTTGTTTTTTTAAACTCTTCTTAGTTTAGTAATAACACTTCATTGCTTTATGGATCACTTATATGCAGACATTTTAGCCTTGATATGTTGTAAGATCAAAGAAAAGAGTTGAGTGCTAGTAATGTTTCTAAAATTAATCCTGCTTTCAAGACATTCACCTTGAAAGTATGCCACATTCCTGGAAAACCTCCTTTTTAAGGCTAAATTGTTGATGACCTTGGCTGAATGTTAAATCCTTTAATTCCTTTGTTCTATAAATTCAAATAACTCAACCAAACATGTTTCATATAAACAAACAGAGTCACCCTTGGATGATGTTCAACACCATTTGTCAATTTGTATCACACTGTAAAACATGTCATTTGAGGCCATAAAAGTCTTTAAGATTTCCCCACTGAGATCTGGGTTGCATCTGACTATTAAACTAAGCTAATGGTCTGTGTATTAGACTACACAGTCCAGTCACTTACAGTGACGAACCTCATCTCTTTAAAGGGTCATTTCTCAAAACTTAAAATTTGTTATAGAAAACAGAACCTGGACTGATATCATTGGTTTTGAAAGGTTTACAACATATTAATATTAATTTTGTTCCTAAAAAGTCATCTTTTTTAATTGAATCCACTTACACCCTTGTGTGGCTTAAAAGTCAGGCCAACATTTTGACAAAATATGGTTTGGCCCATTCCATTATATCACAAGACCATTCTTCATTCCTCAGAATCTCATAAGAGACCCCCTTTAATAATTAACATAATGATTAGATGAACTGGTTGTCATGGATACAAATATTAACATACATCTCTTAACATAAAGTTTATAAAGAGAGGCTCTTGAAAATTGCCAGCAGACCGGTCAAAAAAAAAGAATAAAACAAGACCGAAGACAGGACATAAGAGGTCAATGAGCGTCACCAAACATGATTTATTTTAACAATATATCACAACCTGGTGATTGAAGCTATCACAGGTGTAATATTTTGCCTTTTGTTTTCATTTCGTCTGATACAGGACACACGACCAGAGCCTTAATCACAAACAGATTGATCACCAGAAGTTTTAATTGTTTCGGCGATGTCAATTGGCCATGTTAGGCTTCGATAACGAGTAATTTGGAAAACCGTTCGATGGTGGTTAATTCTATTAAGAGGGTCATAGAAGGATATTTCGCCATGCAATTATTGCCGAATGGTTTCCAACAAGAGTCAATGGCCAGCTGAGGGAAGTGTGTTAAACCCGAAGAGGAAGCCTTTTGTTTGGATTACCCCTTCAACAACTTCCCAACTGTTTGAGTGTACCATCAACTTCCATGTAAGTGCAAACTTGTTGACTTGAAACATATTGATTCAAAAATCAGTACTCCAAATCTCCTTATAGGATAAGGGGGAAAAAAAGTGGAACAGGAAAAACTCAGCGCTCAAGGTTTGTATAATTGTCCGATGACCAAACTAATACCTTGTCTAGAGGGAGCAAGGCCAATCTGGATAACAACTGGCTTGTTCTGTCTACGATCGGTTTCCTTATACTATCTACCTGAGCTAACTACAACAACGAATTTCCTGCTTTGCTTTCTTCGATTTCCTGATAGGCCTGACCTTAAGCCTCGATTACCTTTATGACCATGTAATTGAGCCCCGGTTTGCGGTTATATTACCCAGAGTGGATGGCTTTTCCAAGCACAGAGACGGGCTTTCCTTCTTCTGTATTACATTCAATAGTTTAAACATGTTGTGCAATGTTATCCCCGATTAAGACAACAAAAGCGGTTAAACCCATGACAAGTTCAGCGTACTTAAAGTGATTCATAGCGACGCGAATCATTAGACGCATCGGTCGAACACTACACCCAAGTGCGTTGTCACAGTGGATGTTTTATTGGTATTAACAAAAGAGAAATGGATCCAATATTATGGGTAGTGTGAGATTAACATGGTTTCTGCAAATCAGATACAAATAACAGGGATTTCTTATACAGGAAACCCATCTTACACCCTTAGGATGAAAGGATTGTCGTAATTATTATATTGTCCAATCTCTTGACTTAAATAACAGAGATTCCCTTTTTTTTTCTCTTTCCTTCTTGAGTTTTATGCTACACTGAGCACTTTTCTGATGACAAAAAAGAATGTTTTAAAGGGAAAGCACAAAGTGATTTTATTAATAACATCCATACATCCCCGTTTCATTCACAAACATCAATCAACTCAAAAGTAAAAAAAAAAAAAATAGGAAAAAAAAAATTAGGAAAAACCCCAGCCACTCTCATTCTCTCAAATGTACATCTAAATATAATTTCCCAAGTCTCTACTTTTGAATAAGAAAACTTTACACAGAAAAAAGAAAAAAAAAGGAAAAAAAAAAAAGTTTTTTTGTGAATACTGTATGTTTGTGAAAATAAATGGAAACAATGAGTAAACATTCAAAAAATACAAAAAGTGAAATCCTGAAAGTTGAATTATATTCTCAAGAATCCAATGTTTGAACTCATTCTTCACAAGAGAGAGTTACTCTGCACATTGCAGAATTTAGACCCAAGTAGAAGAAGCCAACAGATCTGACATCCTTTCTACCCTCTCACTTTTTTCAGTTCAAATTTAAATTTTGGTTTTATTTCTCCTTACTTTTCCAGTCTGTATGTCAGAATGATACATCACCATCTCCTACTTAGACTACTCCACTCATCTACCACACGATGTAGGAAATAATTTATTTGAGACAATCATGCACTTCGACTTATTCCCTTTCGTGCGAACAAGAGCGATCGGCGACCAACGATTGTTAGTTTGTACACCTGAAATACGTGAAGATTTACAAAAAATTTAGCTTATCAAAAGTTGGTGGTCTGCCTTTTCTTGTGGTTTTTTCCATTTTGCTTTGTGTCTAGAACGAAGTTGACAAACCTTGAAACCCACATGATAAATTTGGTATACAGAGAATGCCCGACTCTTTTAGAAAAGCCAAGTAGCCATGTAAAATTGATCTTCTGTAAATTTTCTTATCGGGGCTTGAAAGACACGATCAACAAACTTAATCACACGCTAGGCCCAAAACGTTCACCTTTTTTTAACTCTAACTCAGAAAAAGTAAAAAAAGAAACAGACAAAAAATTCTCCGTTTTTCTTCGACATTAAAAAAAGAACAAGATGGCAAATCACAATTGCGCTACAGTCGGGTGAAAAACTGTACAAGATGCCATCATACCACATATTGGTGTGCAAGTTTAAAATCAAGATTCACAAGATGGTGTAACAGTGTGATCAAGGTTGTCCACACACAATGCAAAAAAAAAAGGCTAAATAATAGTTATTTCCTCAAATATTGTTTAAGATTTATACTACACATGATTGAAGGAAACCACACACACACACGCAGAAAAAAAATCTTGAGTGCAACGAAATGTAATCATGAATGTATCCGCATTCCGACTGGTTTTTTCACATTTCCAAAACTGACCCAGAGTGCCAATCTATAAGTTGCTGCCGAATACCCATTGACTGCAACATTCTTATTAAACTCATGCACCAACATAACTGAAACACCTGTCAAAAGTTATCTCAATAGCTCATTCTAAGATGTAACTACTGTACCCAATGTAACCATTATTTACACAGTGCCTTTCTGCTATATAGTAAACAGCTCTCAATAGAGTTGGTCAAAGTTAAGTTTGAATTTTTTATTTTTTTTCTATTTTTGATATTTCAAAGGACTTTAACCCATGCAAGAGTTCAATCCCCATATCAGCCAATTAATATCTCAATTGTCTTTAACTACTACCTGTTAGGAAAAGATGTAACCATGGTGATTACTTGAACAATTGTTTTAACTTCTATAGTCTGCTCATTTTGCCACCTGAAAAAGCACAGTTAAAGTAATCAAACACAATTTTTTTCTAGAAAATAAATCGGGCTTGATATGTCCAGGAAAAGGGTTCAGTCTTAGACAGTAAGCAGTCTTAACTTTTCAAATTGCTGACAAGATTTGTCTTTGCATTTCTTGAGTAGCTTTCCTTTCATTTCTATCAGACAGAAATTCTGATTAAAGCAACTGAAAAAAAAGAGGACATTCTTTGGTACAAAATAAAAACGAACCATAACTAAATATAAAAGGAACCTGAAATTCACTATAAACAACAAATGTTAAACAAATCTCCTACAATCAGAAAGTCAAATATTCATTCAAGTTTTCATCTTTCTTTTGCTTCTCCCAAAGAGGTTAATCAAATAACAAAAAATTGCTTTCTGATTCCATCCAACGTTCAAGTTCTCTCGCTGTCCGGGGGCAGCAACAAAACTTTTCTGCTCTCTGACCCCAGTTTTGTTCATGACCTGGTTCAAGTTTCACTAACATCTACTTCACCGTGTGCCTGTGTGTGTGTGTGTGTCTGTCTGTCTGTCTGCGTGCTTTTTGAATACTCCACTGGTGCAACATTGTTCAAGGGATTCTCTTGCGTCCTGAATTAACGGCCTACGACTCTCAGAGCATCCGTCTCTCAGCTGGGTTTGACGCGTCTTCGCTCCATGAATAACCAATTTGGGGCTATTCTGCTTCTCCCTGGTTTTGCTCGGTGCGGATTTCTACCGATAGACAACCCTAATACATGACCTCATACACAGTCGCCTTTTTATCTCCCGATCCTGTGACGATGAATTTGTCGTCCGCGGAGATGTCACAACAGAGAACCGAGGATGACTCTTTAGACTGGTGGAGAAACAGAGACATTCATGAAAGCAACTGGTCTATTTATTTCTCCAAAAAAAACAAAAAAACTTCTCCACATTTTGCTGCCCAGACCATCAGAACTTTTAATAGTGTTTCTTGTGGCTTTGCCAGATCTGTTGTGACACTAAATACATATGCTGAAGAATACGACAATGTTGTGTCGTCATAAAACTGTCCCTTCGGGTAATAACGGGTGACATCAAACTTTCTGTCCACAAGTCACCATTCGGAAACTTTGCTCCAACATGCCTATACAACTTACTTACACAGAGAATTTTCGGTTAATCAAGCACAAAAAACCTTAAACTTTTTTTTTTGGTCTCCCCTCCCTACATGGTCTAATAAGTCTTTCGAATGTCAGTCGTTATTTCAATAGACACATCAATCTTAAGTTAAATTCATAAATATTCATTGCCAACATAAAGTAAACCTATTTCGTTCTCCTAACCTGGAATATGCTAGCTCCATACGGAGTCCTCCAGGCATTTAAGAGGTTATCTTTTCCAGTGCTGACGAACCATTTCCCGCAGTGGGCAAACTTCAACGAGAGAACGCAGCTTTCATGAAGGTGAAGTTGATATTTGTCGGGTTTGCTGTGATGTAAGACTTCTACGTTACTGCTCTCCATTCTGTCGGGAAACGAACACGAGATGGAAAAAATTAATCTACATGAAATATTGAAAAGAAATTATAGAAACACATATCAAGGAATAATTTAGTGCTCATAGTTGTGCATAGCAGTATTGATAGCCTCTGAACTTTGCCTCTTGTAAAGTAATATGGTTTACTGTGTACAAAACCTGCGGTACATCTTTGCACTGGTATAGCAATTTGCCCATTTAGCATATCATTTTGGGATGCAATGCCACATTTTTCCCTGCATATCCCAAAAAATATCCAATCAACTTCCTTTCTTCAAACGTTACACTCTTCTGCAGCAAATTTAATTATCAAAAAAAAAAAAAAAAAAATTAGAGCATGTTTTTGAAAGATGTGTGATTTACTGTGGACTGAACCATGGCTTGCATTTTTCAAAGCCTGTAAACAATCCTCAATACCTGACAGAGAGGGTGAAACTAGTCAATTACATGATTTCAATTTCACGAGGTAAGCAAAAACCGAGCAGAGCTATCTTAAGCACAAAATGATATCGTATTAACAACTTTTTTACGACCAAACCAATCACGTATCATTCCTGGGATTTATTTTAATGTTCGGACAGATAGTTTGCTTGCATGCTTGGCTGAATTTAATTTATCCGGATTCTGTAATCTAAGCTACATTTGGCCTACACGAAAGTAAGCCATGCGGAGAACAACTTGATAAATTGTCCTTCCCCTATGTTTCGCTTTCACATACTGATTAGTTAAACAGCCACACATATGATGATGCTTATGTTATAGGGTCAAGAGTACACTACAAAGGAATCATAAGACTGATGGCTTTTTACTTCGAATGAAAAAAAAGATGAGAAAACAAACACCGAGAGCTCTTGGGGAAGGAAGTGTCCAAATACCTCTGAACAGGAAATGGGAACTCATTAAGATACAGTTTTTTTTTCCCCTCCTATAATTTCCTTTTAACAATTGAGACTGAACAACCACAAAGACAAAAATATCACTTTCATCACTTTCAAGAATTTAAAATTTTTTTTTTTTTTGGAGGGGCAAAATATAAAATGGATTGAAAGAAGAAATTTAATACAACCTAATGGAAAAACAGTTCTTGGAATTGCGGAGTGAAAAGTAACAACTAAGAAAAGTTTAAGCTATTTATAGGTAACTACTAACAAAATAGCTTTGGGATATCATTGTGTTTTGAAATCTGAAGCAATATGATAGGCTAAAAATCGTTTCCGGCCCCATCGGGTCCCGATGAGAGTAAAATCACAGAATATCCGTAATGACGGTACACGATGTTGTTTATTTCATCTGTCCAATATCCATGTGACTTCCATGTGTTTCAACAGCTAGCCCTGGTGCTTTGAACGAAAGTCGTGCAAGCTGTAGTGTCACAGTGTGTGTCCCAAATTCACACTTATATTGGTGTAATGGTTTGGAAAGCTGTAGGAGAGTTTCTCTGCTTCCACAATTTCATTTTCAGATTTCAAGCAGGTTTGACTATACTTCTTGTTCAAAAAAGTTAATACTCTGATGAAATGACACATTGACGAAAATAGGTCTTTATCCATTTCTATTTCCTCCCCCATCCCCCCATCCACCGCCTCCCACCAAAAAGTAATAATAATAAGAAGAAGTTAGCTATTGTAGACTAACACAAAACTGACCAGTCATGTTTCATTATTATCCATGCAATAAATGGTGACATGTTTTCAAATATCAAGTGATATCTCAGAGATGAAACAAATTCTTTCTGATTTACGCCAATTACTTCCCTAATTCGCTGTATGATTGATGCGTCAGCCTTTCTTTCCTGTCCTTCAGAAAACCCTCTATCCCGGGCATTGAATGGCTTAGATAAAGGGGGCAATGACCTGATTGCATCGGCCAATAACACAAAGATAGTACCATGACATAGCCAATCTCTTTTCCAGACAAGTATAAATATATTTCTCAAATGCCAATGACTAGAAAGTATCCTCAATGAGCACCACAAATGATTTGAATTTGGTTTGAGTCAACTGAAGTTATTAAAGACATTGCAAGGTGGTGCTCCCTCCTAAAGGTAATGTCAAGCTATATAGAGTCCAACAGTAAGCCCCTTCCCATGCCCTGGCCTGCCAAATGTATCACTCACAAAACTGATTTTCTTTTTTTTGGTGGGGGTCAGAGTGTGTGTGTTCACCAATTTTCTGCCAAGTTTACCAAAGCTTATAGAAATGTATTTCAAAGTAAGTCTGCAGTTGAACCCAAACAAAGATGCCCTGCTAGATTCACAATTAGCAAAAATTAGTTAAATGAATCCCTGTGTTTCAATTACTCATAAATATTCAACTGAAGACCATGTATTATTTAATTATTCATGAATATGCAACAAAAACAAACCCATGCATTGCATATCACCATGTTCTACCAAAGTAGGTATTCAGTTGTTTTCTGCTGTCAAGTATACACAAACCGTCACATGGACATTAAGCATCCTAAACGTTAAACGAAGGTCTACAAAAATAAGAGAAAATTTGAAGAAGAACCGGAGGAAGAATTGTCCATTGATAACTCAACTTACCCTACAGCGAGCCAATCACCTGTCGGACAGTACCCTAACGAGAATATCTGTGATGTGAAATCATGCTGTTGAAGTTGTCTCCCCTGCAACAACAACAAAAAAAGAGCAGAGTTAAGACAGAATAGCCTTTTTTTTAAATTATTTTATTGAATTTAACTTTCTCAGGAATGATATGCCCATGGGGATAGATAAACATTAATGTGGTACACATGCATAAAGCAGACAGAACCGATTCAGATAGACTTTCCTATTAAGCCAGCGAGACATTTCCGCAATTATAACTCAAATAGGTGGAAAGACTAACTGATTGAATTTGTGCAAGCCTCACGTGACGGGGAATTGTGAGCAACAACGACTCAACATTAAAGAAGGCAAGATTATAATGCCATTTAAATACCATCTTTTCAAAAGTTGAACATTGATCGGCCCTGACATATCAACTCTAGCGAAGAGAGTTAACTTCTTACGGGGAAAACACAAATAGTGTTAGTTACCATCCGACAAAGTACCACCTGTTGTCTTGACAACAGGGCTAGGTCAATGTCCACGGCAACATTCTTTGGCTTTAGGCTACACTGGAATGATCAACTCCATAAATTGATTGAATTACAATTGTGACAGAGGAAGACATTCAACAGAGGGTTTTTGGTCTGTTAGTTATCGATAGTGCGAGGTAACATGTAACTATTACCTCACACCTCAGGTACCTTGCAGGTGATTGTGAATAACTCAATCCTAGCAATGAGAGTGTCCCTAAAGATTGGGTTGGGAAACCACACCGTGATTTTCAAATGTTGAACAATTTGATGAATGTCATGTGGATTGACTTTTACTTCCTGATTTGTATCACAAGACTTTTGAACAGAAATTTGCAAATTTTTATGAAAGAATTGTAATAAAATGAAATGGTATGGAATTTAATGAGCTGGAATATGGCTAAAGGCATCATCATTCCGAGATACATCGGAATGTAAACTTCATGAGACATCATCGATAAATACAAGTACCACTCCATTCTAAAACCTTTGGAAAATGAAGAGAGATGAGTTTCTACGACCAGTGGTGAGGTATTTGTCCACCTTTCACGAGAGCAACAACCTTCCACTCTAAACTTTTCAGAGTTGTCGAAAAATAAATTTACATATGTGACAAAAATATGTTTTCAACTTGAAATCAACCCAATGTCGAGAAACAAAACGATCGGGGACAGTAGGGTAATGGAGATTCCCCATGTTATTCGAGTTAGATCACCATTGGAGTGTTTCCCATGCGCTATGATAAACCAGGGAACAGGAAGCTATCGGCCGTCATACGAACGTGTCGCGGGAAACCCTGATTGTTATTACGTGAGATGATCTCGAGAGATCAAGTAAAACGAGATGATTGGGGAACGGTAGAGCTGACATTAGGGGTGAGGACTCAGGATGTAATTGAGGCAGAAAAAACCACAAATACGACACAACTAACCGACACTAATGTAGACTTCAGATGCACTTTATAAGTAGCAATGTTTATCATCTGTTATGATTGTGTTATTTTATTACAGAAGATCATTTTGACTTTGAGAAGCCAACAAAATGTTGTGAGAAAATGCCACAAAATCACTGGTAGAAATGACATAAACATCTGACAAACATAAAATGATTGCTGATTGGGAGAGGAACCACTAAATCTAGATCGTTTAAATGGGTGGTTCATGTCAAAATTTGACCCATTTCCTGTTCTTTAAAAGAGATGTGAATTGAAAACAAAAAAATTGTCTAAAGACTGATTGCATTACTAGTTCATAGTGAGGACCACAAGGTGTACCAGTTTACAAGGTGGTACCAAATATAGCTGTATAGTCAGAAGAACAAAAAAAGTGGGTATCCTCATCCCCCCTCCCCCTGCCCCCCTCCAGAAATCTCATTTATGCTTGTCATGTTGCTTTTGTGTTTTACATGAGTGGACGGTGTGACTGTTTGTGGGTGGGGTGGATAGGAGCAGTAGTTAACCATAAGGAAGAGAATAGTGTTTACTTTTTCAAAGTACCAAAAAGGTTCCGAAGGAGTCTGTTATTTCACTGCTGGTCAAGCACATCCCCCATTTCCCCTCCCCCCCCCCCCCCCCACCACCACCCCTTTAAACTTATAACATGGGCCGTAAAACCTCACCCCTCTGAGGTCCCCTCATCTCTCCCTGTTTTCTAATCCCCCCCGCCA
>JAAAKB020000025.1:1088517-1099622 GCA_010014835.2 Apostichopus leukothele
CCAGTTGTGTTTACAGATATTTCTCTTTCCTTTCGCAAATGCGATACCACTTACGATACTCAATTCCAAATGAAGCCAAACAGGACGCCTTTAATCCTTGAAGCCCCTCCTTTTATCTCTAAGCTCCTCCCACACAGCCCCACCTTTATGACACAGGACATAAAACCCACATGGAGCAAAAAAACAAAACAAAACGAAATCCTTCATCATTTAGAGCACCAAACCGAGACAGCCAACAATCATCCTTTTTTTTTTCCTTCCCTCCATGTTTACCCAATCTGTGATTGCCGGGAATCCCTGTCACTCCAATCTCCTCATTCAGTACCTCTTTTTCCTCCTCAGTGCCCAACACAGGCCACTGACTCCTTTCCAAAGAGGATTATGGGTACTCTATCAGTGAGGTTTTCAAGTCCCTCCTGACACTGAGACTAATCGCCTTTAAGCCGGCTTGTGATTAAGATAAGAACGTTTGATGAAACTTTACAACCAAAAAATAGAAAAAAAAGGGGATACAAGGATGTGAGTGCTCAGGGTGAATACAAATTCAGAATGAATTTTTTCCTGTACATCATGTCTGCAAAGGAGTGTCACCACCTAGTAGTATACACAGTGAAGTAAACAGAAGTGTGCTAAGCAATGCATGGTGCTGACAAAAATTATAATAATGCCTTCAAAAAGTTTCTTTTTTTTTGGATGTTCTGTGACTCCCAAATTCTTTCGCAGACATTAAGGAGTACTGATGAAACAACTGAATATCTCAGTGTCTTCAAATACTTTGCCCTGGGGGAGGAGAGGGGAGGGAGGGGAGGGATGAAAGTGGCATAAGTAAACTGCATGTTTACACTTCAGCATGACTGACAGTCTGACAATTAGTTTAGGCTAAGAACAGACATACCATTACTTTGAAAGTTAAGTGAGACCAAATGTCGTTATTACTGACAATCTAAAAACACCTATGCCCCCTTCACCCTTCCCCGCGTCTTCGAAAGGAAATGGGAATAAAGAAGAAGAAGGAGGAGAATAGTTCAAAGGTTACGATTGCTACTAAAGACATAACCAAAGAGGTCAAGGAATTGGTAAAGACTTTATCAATTAAAGATCAGAGTTAATGACTAAATTCCTGTCCTGGCTTCTTTGACTCAATCAATCTGAAAGTCAGGTAATCCACTTGTTACCACAACAAGCCTTATTTTGATCTTCATGATAGGTGAGCTGCTTACCCCTATAGACAGCAGTCCATGGTCTAATACCGCAACAAAAGGGTGATGCTTGTATCAAAAGAGAGACTTCCCCTACTGATACCACTGATTTGGGTGAATACCTGCTCTGGATGAATACCTTTGTGGTCAATATTCTACAAAGTAATCAATCACTTTAAAGTTTTCATCAGTAATTCTTTCTTTTTGTTTGTCCTTCTCTCTCTTTTTCTTTGCCAGTTTCTGTCTACGATTATTTAACGAAAAGCTGGTTCAGACTTTTGCAAATCTTTGTGACAAAGAATATTGAAATGCGGGGTGAGCCACATAATAGTAATACAAGCTTCACAGAAGACAACCTGGAACAAACAGCAACATTTGTACAAAATTGGATTAAGCTACATTTGTGGTGACACAAGAAAGGGGCAAAAAAAAAATGTGGTTTTCCTGGCAATGCAATTCACTCTGAAGTGAGCAACTACTTAAATCCTAGTTCTATCTGATTATACAATCCCCATCAGCAAAAAATTTTACATCCAGGCAAGAAATCAAAATCTTATATCGTATCAATGTGTTGTCGAGTTTAACAAACTCTGATCCAATTTGAAATTTAAGACGTCGAGGTGAAAACCGACAATTGTCATAAAGTATTCTTCTGCATTTAAAAGACAGAAACTAAAAGAGAAACAAAAAATAAGAAAGGGCAAAAGAAAGAAGAGGCAAAAAAATGCAAAAGAGAGAAAAGAAAACAAGGAAAAGAAGAAGAAGATAGGATTTTTTTTTTACCTTCAGAGGTTGATGGTATTGGCTGAAACATTGATGGCTTCGTTCTTAAATTGCTTGAAGCTATTTTGGATGGTAGTGAATAATGGGTTTGTGCACCATCTTTGACAGACTAATGTATACAAAGGAAGGTGATAGTTAATGAGAGGTGCATAATAAAATGAGATACTGAAAGCCAAAAAAAAGGGGGGGGGGAAGCGAAAAAACCTCAAAGTACCTTGCATGATGGCTTAAGGGATGTTATCAAAATAAATACAGAGTTGCATTATGAACTGAGTTGCATCATAATCATCAACCAGAGGATAACGATGGGAGGAACAGGAATTGAAGGAGGGCGAGGAGGAGGAGGAGGAGCCTTATTAAGCAAGCATTGGGGGGGGGGGGGTTTTGATTCTGCTTCATGTATCACACTGAGACGCACACACGACGATGACGGCATATCAAACGGGGTAGAGATTTCTACATGCCAATTACAGATATTTAACGAATGATGTATCGTAAAACAATCATAGAGAAAGATCAACTGAGATCGTGCGCTGCGTTAACGTAGTGCTATAATTGCTTGGCCACCAACTAGAGCAGCAATTCAGCTGAATCCCTGATGCTCTTTGTCAATGTACTGGTATATAATTGAACGTACAAGCTTAATGTATGTACCACTGGTGTTACCGTGGCCATAGAGAAAGATCAACTGAGATCCTGCGCTGCGTTAACGCAGTGTTATATTTTGCTTGGCCACCAACTAGAGCAGCAATGCAGCTGACTCTCGGATGCTTTCTCTCAATGTACTGGTAAGTCTGGTATATAATTGAACGTACAAGGTTAATGTATGTACCACTGGTGTGACCGTTCATGATCTGTTACGCAGTTATTCATCTTTAAGAGCGGCCGACGCCAAATCCTACCAAAAATGATCCTATTTTGATGTTATCGGAGAAAGTCATCGGAAGATACGCAGGCCACCAAAAATTCTATAAAGTGGAATAATCCCCTACGTTTTGAGGAAGAAAAAAATCACCAGGGTTGGACACTCTTTATCTTGAAACTCAAGAAGTCCCACACCCAGAGAGGTGTGCAATAAAATAAGAGCACGAAGGAAGGAAAAACAAAAACAAAATAACTTACCCTACTCTCTGATACTGATGCTGATGTCAAAGGTCACAGGAGAGAAAATAGAGAAAGGAAATATAGGTTAATATTTCTTACATTTTGATTATCAGTACATAACAAGAAATATGAAAATGTCAGGCCCTCTTACTTTTACACAAGAAATATGATTAACGGAAATAATATGAGTGTTTTATGGCAGTGTAACATCTCCTCGACAGTAATCATGTCTCAGTGACATAGCACTCTCCTGAGCTATTTTACTGAAATGTAGAAATAAAACAAAAACAGTAATTTAATTTCTTGTTTATATCTCAGCATCGGGCAAGAAGCTATCAAGATGGGTAGTCCGATCGACGTCGTCGTGTTCCATTTTACTTGCTCTGTATTATTATTGTTTGAAATTGTAGCCTCTGTGATGCCTCTAATTGTAAACATAAGGAATCGAGATGTCTCAAATATCTGGCAGTTTTCAAACTGATATACCTAAATCAACAATAACCTTTCACACATGTTTCTCTTTACTTTGAATAAACGTAAATAGTTAAGTGCTGTTTACAGCGGGCATTGTCAAAATCATTCTTTAACGCTCGTCTCTCATTGGCCTCTCTCAGACGGTCTCAATAACGCTTGCAGCAAAAGACCATCGCCATTGGTTTCACGAAAACCAAACAACTTGGCCCCCACATATCACTAACAGACACATTGACACCTTTTTATACGTAGTAAGCCGGTCAAACTCTCGGACGAGTCTCCATGTTGATGAGTTTGTCCAGAAAGACGGAAAGAATAACAAATTTACCACTCAGGAGTGGGGGGGGGGGGAAGGGGAATAGTGATTCAAAAGGCCTAGCATTTGTGATAGAGAAATGGAAGGTTTTTTTACACATTCTTTGGTCTGATCTGAGGAGCAATCCCTATGACTTTCCTTCATGAATGATAGGAAAAACAGGTTCCGAAAAATGGAAGTGATGACTTAACTTTTGTTGAGAGAATACTTTAAATTACTTTGTTAGCGGAAACGTGCAGAGCCACATTAGAGGAGTATCCACAAATTGTTCTTCTCACCTCAACCAATGAAGGTGTACGCTTTGCTCCTAGGTTCATTCGACCACCTTAGATACAAATTTTTGTGTGTTAATTACAATTGCAAAGACCATTTGAATAATGTTTGTTGTTCCCCTTTCTTATAAACCTGCTGTAGACCAACCAACCAACCTCAACTGGCAGGTAAAGGAATTAACACATCAACTTAGCCAATTTTGCTAACACTAATACATTAACTTTTGCAGCAAATTTTTCTTTTAAATTTTGAAGTGACATGAGGTTACCATGACAATGAAACTTAATTATGAGAAATGTATAACTAAATCTAAAACAATTAACATTTACCCCAAAACCACTTCCTTCCTCCCTAGCATAACAGTGTAAAAGTGATTTTTAAATTTGAGCAAATTGTTTCCCAGGAGAAAGCACAGAACAGGTTGCAATAACTGAATACATACCACAAGTATTTCCTAAACTGATTAAAGGGTTCCCACCTAGGAAAGCCAAAATGGTTGGCCCAATTTTGGCCAACCATTTGATTGTATAAATTTATATATTTCAATCTAAATATAGACGCCTCTCTTCTTTCCCTAAGCGTTTTTATTTCGTAACAACTGAATCCTGCATAGCAGGCCATTTCTCTCTCCCACAGAGCTTACGTAAATACAGGGAATCTTTTACAGGAACTGAACATGACTCAAATCATAACAAACCACATTTTGTCAAGCGGCACATTTCCACATCAGTCAGAAAATCTATCAACAGTGTCCAATGGTAGTTACGGTTGGAATGTTCTTACACACAGACAACAGGTTAAAGGAGTGTGCTTGAAAACAATCTGGCTATGAAGACAAGGATGCAAAAGTCTCTCATCAAATTTTAAACTTGGTCATGACAGAGAGACCTTTCCTGTTGTCACGAAGAGGCTACAATTACAAATGACATGATTCCACAACCCTGGATCTATAAGTAATGCAGTCTTTATCTACTATTGGGACAATTTTCATCATCACTGTCCTAAGATTTTGTTCAGAAAATATTGCCCTTCAACTCAAGATTTTGATAAGACATGTCTAAAATGTCTGTGCAAATTTAGAACGGACGGACGATGTGAGGTAATGATGATACGAACACACACACTAACACATAATGGAAGAATTTTCCTTCACGAACATCTGGCCACAAAAGCAAATAATAGCTTGAAATTGTTTGCCTATAAATGTACATATTTATAACAGCAAACAACAGATAATTTGACCAAAAAAAAAGTTTACTATTTCAACATCAAGTTAATGGTATATATTGCTGTTTGACTATTTTTTCATGAAGACTTTCCTTTTTCCAAGAAATGCATTTAAGTCGATCAACCCGCTTGTCTTGTCGCTACTGAAAATTTACAATCCATTTTCCACTTGCCCGCCTTGTCCCTCGAGACACTACTGCGATTTTCTGCTCGAAGTATTTCTTTGATCTTTCAAAAAGGGTACTCTTAAATAGAACCTTACATGCAATTAGTAATACGGCTATCTGACACGAAGGGCCTTGGCTTAAATTTAATGTGTTACTGACTTTGCAGAGGTTTCAAACATCTGCGGTGAAAGAACTTGCCTCCACCTCACGATGCATGCTTACCTGCACATGTAAGTTTACGTCCGTGCGAGAGGACTTTTTCAAGGCCGTCTTTGGAGGCACCGAACACTAAACCAATCAAAATTTGCATCGCAACTACAATACCGAATACCATCATAATACATGGGATGAATAAATATACCTCTGAGTCTCTACTAAGTTCCATATTTGAGAGAACATGGCACTGGTGAACACTGCATTTCGTGTCTAGTATTAAGGGACCAAATATTCGAAACATTCATATCTCTAAAACTGTGTATGTCCTGCAAGTCATTTCGAAGATAGTTCAAGTCGGTCCATTCGTATTTATCTGTGACAAAATCTTCTCATGCTCTATCCCTTTGCCTATTACGTCCTTTCCAACACCTGCAATGATCTCAACTCACCTTTGTCCTTCTCGCTGTTGGCGTGAGAATGTGCATTGATGACACTCGAGAGCTGAAGCAGACCAGATCCGTGGCTACCTGAAGATGGCATGGCTAGATGCGGAGGTATCGGTATGGGAGGAGGGTGGGCATTTGGGAATGGATGTTGCAATGCTTGCTGCCCCTACAGTCGAGAAAATAAGGCCAAGATTACAACACGATACGTTAAAATTAAATAGAATTCCACGACAGTACAAGATCACATAAAAATTTCATTCTGATTAAATATTGAAACATAAATGGAAAACACTTCTCAGCTGGGAGAAGGTGAAATTTAATGGAAGCAATGGTGATTATGTCATATAGTCAGTGTATTATTGTATTCTCATTGCGCTCCATGCAGACAAGCGTGATGATGATAAGATTTTTTATTTACATATAAATTGTTCAGAGAGTTACAATCAAGCGGTAACATTAATGCTGTCATTACGTCAACAACACAATTTTAATATCCAGCTTATGAATCAAGAGACCTATCTGTGTCTGACGGTAATAACCTGAAAACATTGCTAGGAGGGAGACAGGTCTGATATGACATGAGGAGGAGGCATGTTTTGCGGGAAGATTTTCTAATAATGTAACATGCAGCTCTTTGAGAAGTACAGTAACTATACAACCGATAACCTTTTCTTTGAATACCCCCATTCATATTTCTTTCGTCTCTAATACTTAACATTATCAGGCCTTCCTCCATCAACAGCATTAAATGTTATGAATTTTGCCTTTATGAAATCAGATAATTTATTGCCTACTTTTAATAGTAGTCTGAATATTGTCACAGATAAATGCTAAATATGTATTCATTCTGTGAGAAAAGTTTCAATGATACAGACAGAACACCTAATTTTAATAACTTTATCAATTTTTTGGACGTTCCACCAAAATGTCTCAGGACTGTTTGTGAAGTCAGGTTTGCTGTTTTCTTCAATCGTCAACCAAGATTACTTAGCATTTCCACTGTAAAGTCTGTAAATGGTGTGGAGAGGGGTTGTGGTGGAGACATTTGAACGTTAACAAGATACCATCAAAAGAAAACCCCTGTCTGTCTCCTCATCCGAGCAAGTCGCTTATAAAAATATCCAACACTTCTGTACAGATAGGCAATCAGTTTATGAACTCAAGAAGTAAAGACTAGTTTATCAATATGTCAAAACCATCACTTGGTTAAAAGTGCTCCTTGTACCCTGAGCAAACTGTTAGTAAGTAATCAAACCTCTGTCTGCGGTGTTTATCAGCCTACAGAGCTCTGCTATCTAGTTTTTGTTTGTTAATACACAACTAAAGCTGTTACATGCAAACATTGTACAGGCTAGTCTACCCTAACACAATGAGCAGCTATGTAAATAAAACCCTCCCAAATCGCTAACCAGTTAAAATTGGTTTACTTATCAACGAGCGGTTTGGTGGAAGGGAAAGAGAGAGAGAAAAAATTACAGTACCAAAAGAAGATTAAACAAGCAGATTGCCAACAAAGCTAGTGTTGACTATGTCTAAAGTGAACCCTATTATAATTGGTAAACACATCTGGCACAATATACTGTAGCTACGGGTAGGTGGGAGCACTCCCACAATATTTGTATTCTCCCTCCTTAAACCTGGAATGAAACAATTAATTATGGCTGCCAACAGCAGGGTTGAAGTCAATTATCTTTGTTTGACATATTCAGGCAAAGTGTGGAGTTACTAAATTAACAGCTATAACTCAAAATATAAACGGCTACTGGGCAATTTCGCCATTTAATGATCTTGGCTGGTGGAATATATATAGCAGCCAAGCTGAAGTTTGTTGATTTTATTATTATCATTATTAAATGATGCGATAATGACTGAAAAATCTGCAGGGGGCAGGGGAAAACCTGGTAAAATTTTTCAGTGATTCCCAGCTGCATATTTCGTGTGGTAAATTGCGACCGGTCTTATAAAACAGAACTCAGAGGTGTA
Organism: Apostichopus leukothele; assembly: GCA_010014835.2. Classification (NCBI taxonomy): domain Eukaryota; kingdom Metazoa; phylum Echinodermata; class Holothuroidea; order Aspidochirotida; family Stichopodidae; genus Apostichopus; species Apostichopus leukothele. The sequence continues at coordinate 1,096,646 of JAAAKB020000025.1, forward strand.
GGAGTATCAAAGCAGTATGAATACCATACAATTCTTTGTTGTATCCTCATATGTAGTTCTGTATCAAGGCAGATGTTTGAATTCAGTCAACACAGAGATTATTAAGATTGATCAAACTAAGAAACCCTCCAAGATGTGTTCATCAAATTAATTATTCATGAATTAATTATTAATTTATTGACAAATGTGTAAATTAATGATTCTGTTTCAAAGATGACATTTCTTTCACCAAGACTTGCAGTCATAATCGTAATGTATGCAAAAGGTAAATGGCAACTTTTCGGGCGTTGTCTGACATAAATAAGCAAATTTTAAATTTCCCAAAAAATTCTCGACGCTTTTTTTAACCATTTCGGAAAAAACAATTGACGATCAAAGAATGAACCTCATTGGTATGGGATTTAAGTGCTGAATAGTATCCACATTTCTATCAAATTCCCACGCAAGATTGAGGATTCTGCCTTAAACACTGTCGGTGGTTGAGGGAATTAACATAGTAGAGATTTATATCCACATCAGAAATGGCACAACTCCCGGTGAAACAAAACAAAATTCCCAACCTGCTTATCACACAGACAGGCCTCAGCTTTTGCACTCACCACATCGTTTTGCCTTCAGCCAGTGACAAATTTTTGACTGTATCGTATGACAAAGGGCTGGGATTAAGCGCAAACGAGAGACGGCAGAGATGATGTAGCTTCTATGTTGCCACTGACCCTGCTACTTGGCTATCGTTAGGCGATCAATGATTTCATCTGGAATTTACCGACTGGAACCAACTCAATCATCGACGTGACTGAGTTGACGTATCTCCAGGCAGCGCAGGCTAACAAATCAAACTGTTCCAGACTAACAAATCAAACTGTTCTTGTGTTGAGTCTCCTTGAGTGTCTTTATACAGTATTGCACCCATGCTGACCCCCACCCCCATCCCTCCCCTTCCCACTTACAGTTATAAAAAAAAATTAAATGAAATATACTCACTGAGAAATGTGGAAACGCCGACTGCTGCTGTAACACAAGTATAGAACTCGGTTTTAATTGGATTCAATTATTCTAGTGTTTTTGTAGCAAGTATTTTTTTAAATTGGGGGAGGGGGGAGTCATTCAATAGGATGCAGATAGTCACCATAAACAAAGTTTTACGGTTATCTATAGGTTTGAATGGAGAACATGTACTGCAAGTTTAGTCATATGTGAATATGATACCAACAAAGTGCTCTTTTTGGAATAAGAAAAGAAAGATGAAATTTGAACTTATTAGGAAAGTTTAAACAACTCAAAGGAGAGAGTGTGTTTGCTGGAACGAGAATTTAAACAATGACCCAAGGACACTTTCTACTGACTCAGTTATATGCATCACTAACTTTGAAGGCAATCTCCTCCAATCATTGCCTAGTTAGAATGTCAGAAATCATACCTCAGTTTATGTCACTTTTGAAGTACATGTCAATGTGGAGGAATTGAAGAATGGGAAGGAGTGTGTGGGAGTGGGGGGGGGGAGGTTTAATAAGTAGTTTCCTCGAATGGTACATTTTTGCCTTCTCGACTCTGGCTAATAGAAGAACACTTTCATTTCTGTATTACAGGAAGTGTAGTAAGGAGGGGAAGTGGGTGTGGGGGAAAATAAATGGCAAAAAAATCCCGAAACCTTCAGATCCCTTTGAAAATTTGTATCCAGTACCAGGACGACTGATTTCTTACTTTTCTGCACCCTCAGTAGTCAGTTAATTTATGTCTTACTTAGTAACCAAAAAAAGAAGAAAATTTTACCCACCCCTATGATGGCATTCAGTTCTGTCATAGTAACCTGCTTAGCTCTCTCTACTGCACCCACCACACTCTGTTGATGCTGTAAAGAAAACAGGAAACACGAGAGAATGTGAAAATGATGAAACCGGAGCCATAATACGGAGACAGATAGACATGCCACAGAATTACTTATTATGACTATTATACAGAAAACATTGAAGAATGAAGTTTCATGATTAGTGAGTATCTTTTCGTTGGTGACTTGATCGAGAGAAGCATGAATTGATGTAAAATTCAACAATTATTATCAGATCCTGTTACGAAGAGTTAAATGACATGGGATTGACTGTTACAGTACGACTACAGGTAGAGTATTGTCATGACCATGTGGTTGAACAGTCTTCATAAAGCTGCACTGCCACAAAGAGATGGAGTCAGTTTATCGATGGCACGTGCCATCGTTGTCATGACCACATGGTTGAATGGTCCGCATAAAATTAACTGCCACTAGGACTGGAGTCAGTTTATCGATGGCACATGCCATCATTGTCATGACGGTTGTATGGTCCACATAAAATTAACTGCCACTATGAATGTAGTCTGTCTGGTAACCGCATGGCTCAGGCACGTCATTTTCATGACCACAAAGTGACAATGCTTGGGTCCACTACTATTGAGAACCAATCAAAAGGAAGGACTTACCTCTTGTGATAAGAATGGTATTATCTGTGCACATATCGCATTTAACCGTTTGGCAATTTCAGTCTGTAACAAAAGAGAGAAGAGAGATATATAAATAGATATATTATATATATTTATCGAAAAAACATTTAAGAAAATCAGAAAGCCCACAATTAGGCAAGACAGAAAGGATGCCCTAGAGGTGCATCCGTAGGCCATTGACTGTATTTCGTTGGGAAGGAAGAAGTTACATGATTCAAGTTAATTAGACTGTCATGGGCAAAGCACAGTGACAATTACCACTGACAGAAGGCAATTAAAGAAAGGGTCCGAGGAATATGCTAACGACGTCATCGGAATTTGGCTGATTGAAGTGGAATAAAATTCTCCAGGAATCAAAAACCACCAACATGACTTTGAAACTTCATATACACCTGCTTGGCCACCACCTTGACCGATTTTTTTTCTTTATTGCAACATCCCCAATGCCCCCCTACCCCCCCCCCCCCCCCCCCCCCCCCCCCCCCCTCTTTTTCCCGTCGAA
>JAAAKB020000025.1:1112771-1123590 GCA_010014835.2 Apostichopus leukothele
AAAGGGGGGAGGGAGGGGAGGGGGGAGAACGAGAGTTAAAACAGCTCTGGGAAGTAATAAAGAAACATTACTTCTTTTCTCATGTTTGAATAAACACTGTTTGCCATAAAGTATTTAACATATCAAATCATGTTAAATCACTAGACAAAGCCAAATGCTAGTATCCCTGGAATAAAATCAGCTATAGTCTCTGTTTGCTATTAAAACTGAAACAAAGACTGAAAGATAGAGAGAGAGAGAAAGAGGGGGGGATTTACTTAAATTGAGTATGGTTAATTCCCAATATATTTCATATTAGAATGCCATAACAATTCATGTATCCTAAGATTGGCTAGGCAAGTTTAAATTTAAGTTAAAAATGTCTGAACTCCTGCTTGCATGTGATTCATAAAAGGAGGAGAGTGAGAGCAGTCTTGAGTCTGAGAGGTTAAACTTGAATGAAATCATTGCATACACCCAAAGTAATGTTCAACTGATGAAAAAGTTATCTCTAGAGGGGTACCTTAGTTGGAAGAGTATTCTTTGCTGGAACCTGACTGACAACTAAAAAGCAAACGTAGCCTCCTTAACATTTCATCAATTTTTTCCCCTCTTCTGACAAAAACTATCAACGTTTTCTCTCATCTCAGTGTTGCTTATTTACATGAAGGAGGAGGCAGAGACCTCCCCCCTACCCCCCCCGGCGTCTTTGGTTTATCACAATTCCGCCCCCTCTTAAGTGCCCCCCCCCCCCCATATTATAGCTTCAGACCGGGAGAGTGACAGTTTCTGCATCTCTGCCTGAGAGCAGCAGTAGCTCAGCCAGTCTGCTGCTACATTCACCACTATGCACTTCACGCATGAGAGGGTTTAATACTATGTTAAAACCTTACAAACGAGACTGGAATCCGAGTAGCAATATCGAACAAGCATCACTTTCTCAATGCACTGGCGATCATGGGCGATAAAGTTGGACGCTATGAACCGTAGAACCTGGTGAACTACTAACTCTTAAAACTACCGACCAGCCTAGAAGTACATCTGCTGAAACCATTGCAGTTCTCCACACACAAATGCCAGCTCTGCCCTTACATATCACGTATATGATTTGTGTGATACAAAAAGTTTTAGATAATAAATTGACAAAAGGTCAAAATCTTTTTCATTCTACAAATAAAGATGCTAATTATGCAACATAAAAAAGATTTCCTTCTTTAATACCCATCTTTATATCTGCTTGCTTGACTAGAGATCTGCTATTCGATGATGGGGGAAAAAAAGAAAAAAAAATGTTAAAACTTATCATCCCATATTTAAAGTAATGAAATTTTTGAGTAGTTTCTCTCACCTGTGATATTGTGCTTGAAGAAAGCTAAACTCCTCCTTGATACGATCACAGGACTCCGCCACTGTGAACTTATTAAAGTGCTGCCCCGGCTGGTGAGGCGTCTGAAAAACGAGTGATCCGGATATATAACAAAAGGCATAAATTTCAGGGTAGGAATGCAAAATTTTACTTCTCTGACTCACAGAAATCAAGGCAGATAGATTGTGATGGATATGACAATCCTATATCACACTGCCGTGACTGAGATTGTTGGGGCTTTGTTTATATTTCTAACCGAGCCTTCCCATCCACATCTAATGATCGAAACCAATTTCAAAATGCTCAAAATTTAGGGGAAAATTATACAACAAGTGTACATAGTTTAAATTGTGTGTGCTTGCCTTATGAAATTTAAAGAGGAAATACAGACCTTGTTGAGCTATGATAACCGATTCAACAATAATTTTTTTTTTTTTTATGCGCATCGTAAAACTTATCAACCTGGTGATCTTTACAATGACCTATTGTTTTAACCATTGATCACAATTGTTTCATGACAGTGTCGTTAGCCATCCGCTTTTATCCAAACAAATGTGCTTTTCTAATAAATAAAAAAAATGAAATTAAACTCCACTACTCGTGATGGTTGCTGTTCTTTCAGTAACGTTTAAGAGTGACGAAGGGATACGTCCTCTAGAAGAGTTAAACCCTAACAAAAAAGGGGCAAAAAAGAGATAGACAAAAAAAAAATTGAAGGTAGTTTATCACAGAGCTGTATGTTGTGAACATATCTGTAAATATCATCACATGGATTCTGGATAACATTTGATGGTTCTCTAGACATTATATTAATATCTAGGGCAAGTATTGATAATACTCCATCAGAAAGATAAAGAGGTGTGAACTATTTTGGGTCAGCGAAGTTGACCCCTTTCATAGTGCAACTCGTCAGACATAAAATGCATTGAAATGCTGGAAGGGTCTCACCTGAAAGTAGGTCAGAAGAAACAGATATGCCCTGAATCTAACATTATCCCTTGGGTTATTGATTTCCTTTTGAGTAAATGAACACCATCTAACCAATTCACCCAGTAACACATATGCGGTTACTTCCTCAGGACACCGAACAGGTTAACCAACGCCATTTCTAACATAAATTTATGGGAACATCTCCAAGAACAGAACTTTTGCTTTAAATTTTTTTTTTTTCGTTGGCATCACTAAATGTGACAAAATTAAACGAGTATCTTCCCATTCGAAACTGAATGAAAATATATGCAGATTATATATATCTATACATGTATATCAACATATTGACTGCATAGCTTTTACCTGTTAAAGCCTGCCCTACATCCATTCATTTGGTGAAGAATGAAAATCAATAACGCTTTCACAGAACACTTGTAAGCAATCAGATTAAGAAGGGGTCACATGACTATACAGTAGTCATGCATCCATGTTACACAGCATACAGTGGAAACAAAACTCAGAATCAACATATTGAAGGTTGTGACATAACAAACATAGAAAGGGCAGATTTTAGAGCAAATTTCAAACTTCAAAATTATCAATATTTCTAAGGCTCATTCTTATCACAATTTCTCTGCTCCTTTACATTGTACAGGAGAAACTATTAAAGGAATATATTGATCCTGTAACATTTGGCAAACATTCCAATGAGATAAACATATAGAATTCTGTTTTGTCTTTGCCAAGTATATAGGCTGGATGTTGGGGGTATTGAGACTACTACAAGGGAAAAGATAAAGTTGAATATTAGTTTTTTAACATTTTGATCCCTACCAGCAATTCTAATGTCTAACTTTACCGAGAAGGTGGTAACATTTTGAAAGATAAGTGGATACCTTTTTCTCTCTTTTTCATTGTTTTCTCACTATAACCTGCTGAAAAGCTCACCAGAAGGTCAAATTAAAGTCCCAAATGCCACAACGGAGCCAGTACAGCTAACATAACCTCCATGGTGACAAAAGGTGAATGACAAGTCACAGTAATGGAATGGTGTGTTTAAGGCCACACTTGATGCCAAGGTTTGCTACAACCTATCAATGAAAATAGCTATCATTCTGACTTTTGAATTGCATCTTTACTGAGGCTAGTTGTTTTGAAATAAGATGTGATCAGTAATATTCTTTCTTCTTCTTCACTTTTTGTTCTTAAATAAAACAAGTAATTTTGAAATAGCCCTAGGGGCAATCCTGAGGTTTCACATAATGCAAACCACGTGATAGTTGCTAATGATCTAGGACTCTTTACTTAGGTCTATAATTTGGTGTTTCTAGGCTGGGGATCAATGGATTAAGCCTAGATAACTTGAGACATAATTGAGGACACGCCTAAAACTATTTGATGCACAAAGAGGATTCGCTTATACTGCAGAGCACTTCGAACAAGAATCCCAAAAAAGATTTGTTTATACTAGTTAGCTCTGCTTTTCTCTTTATCGGTATGTTGGAAACCTTAAACCTTTTGTTTGTCGATAGCTCACGTAAACTCCTAGAAGCCATTTACGGCTCTGTCAACAACACGGAGTCCCACTTGGTGATACAAGTAATTTTCGATATCAGGCATCGGTTATGAAATACAATCCCACGCTGGGCGCTCGAAATATTTAGAACAGAGCCAAGACTCGACTGAAAATGGCAGTTTTAATGTGTACTTAGAATAACCAAAGGGTTTAGTCAGCGTGTGGTGGTTAAATAACGTCTCAAGACCTTTAGCGGTAAAAGGAAATTGTTAATGGTAATATAACATGAGATAACAATGTTTTAATGCTTCAAAATTCAATTACATGCATCCAGGATGATTTACGGCCAGTCTCTTCGACTCAGCCCTTTCAATGAGATACTGCGTACGTAGCGTTGATACTGTAGATAACTTACCGGGTGCCTACTTTGAGGATACATGCTGGCTTTGTTGAGCTCCACTTTTGCCGCTTTTTAGGTCCGAAATTACCAAGAGAATATTTTTTCCACAGTTGTGACGGCTTTAATCCGCATAGTCCGTCCAGTGACTCCAAGGAATGAATAGTGGGGATAACACCTTTCAGTTTCGTACACAAATGAACTGACAACAGTTTGTTACTTCCACGAGGTTCTCGAATTAAGGTTTTAAACAAGCAAAGATTTCCTTTTGTTTGTAAAGAAGATTATGTTTTCCCTTCCGTAAAATTTCCTTGTGGTTTAAAGCAAAAGATCTTACATTGAATAGAAAAGAAAATATTGTTTTTCAAAAATAGCACATAGCTTTCCCACAACGCCGATATAGTTGAACATAGTAAGTAGGTAACGCATTATACAGTACACATATTGCATGCACTACACTGTACGTACGTGCTTAACGCATTGGGAATCCGTATAAGGAAAAGGCTAATTAACGTTAGCGTTGCTGAGGACTGTTCGACCAATCAAACGTTCGCTAGGCACGACATTGATAATTTATGTCAATTTATTCAACCAAAAAACCAATCAAACGATATCTTTTTGTGGTGTACACGCCCATCCGTGGAAGAGCTTTTTGTCTGAGCGTAATTACTGTGGTGAGTTTGATAAATGGGGCAAGCGTCTCGCGGCCACTAATCTTAAGAATGCGGGTACTGTAAGCGATTGTGTTTCAGAAGGAACCTCCTGATAGACAGGCACTGCGACCCTGAATAAACAGTATCCCCGGAGAATTAGCGAAGCCGCGAATCAGGCAAGAGAAAATAATCGGCTTGAACCCTGTGGGGATGCCACTTTCAAGATATGTACGTTTAGAATTGCATTTTTGGGGCGAAATCGAAACACACCTTATTTTCTGTTGCCTGTATCACACAGCTCAGGAAATTGGGGTTCGGGTGAATGAATTATTCGTATGAATATTAAACCCAATGACGTATTCGCCCTTGAGGGTTTACATTACAATTTGAAACGCCCTAAAAGTAGCCTACCAACCTCGGTGGCCTTCCCTGCATGCAACAACATGTGAATCCTATTACGTATGGGGAAAAAAAAAATCATGATCAATTTAACTGAAACGGGTGTGACTGTATTAAAGCAATGTAAAAAAAAAAGCTACTTTACAAATCCCTTTGTGGTTATATTCAAAATGATAATCGTTACTGCCAAGTGATACATATTAAAAACATATTTATTTCATAAAAATCAATACCCTTTTGAATATTATCATGCGATATGTCAACACTGTGATTACGTTTTTGTTTTGTTTTTCAGTTTTTTTCCCCCTTTTCTTTTACTATATCTTTTCTTGTTTGGTGAAAATGTTTGGGAGAAAGTCTTCCTTCTGTCTACGGAATAATTTGAAGGCAAAAGCAAATTGCGATGAGTTTTTCTACAAACATCAATTAATTTTTGTTTTGTCTTCTTCTCCTTTCTTTCGTTGGGCAATAGTTCTATCTGCAGTAAATTGATCGATATGCTACCGTTGTTAAGTGCAGATATGTTAATTAGCTTTGAACGCATATGTTAGGTAAACTATTGCCTCTTGCAGACCTCTCTCACACGGCGGCCATATTCCCACCACAGTCCTTTATACCGTGAGGACAACAACAACACTTTTGAATGTACCATATGCTTCAAAACGTCAATAAAATTTTAGGTGGCGAATTATGGCGTAGGTAGAAACGAATTGTAAATTACCAGATGCACCATATTGTGCGCTGTATGTACAACACAGAGAGTAATAACAAATCTCTGGGTGGAGCGTAAGGTTTCACTTAAACATTGAGTGTGTGTTTGAGCGTAAAAATATTGAGATCGGTGGGCGGAGTCTCAATAGCGATTGGCTGCTTAGGAACATCTTATTAACGGCACTAAAAATCAAAACACGGCATTATATGAGTAGGACTTTTGTGGCATATGCCGTTGCGAGTCTAAAGAAACTGTGTAGAGTATTTTGTAGTGTGTCAGGCTTCTTCTATCTAAGTTGCGGTTAGTGTATGAGAACGGAGAAGTTGTTTGAATAGACTATAGTACTTACTATGACACATTGTATCAATACTGCGAAATGAAGGTATGGTTCAGGCTGCATTACTTCTCTTAATATTGTACGGTATACTTCTCAAGTCCCATATACTGAACTAATACGCAAATAGTGCGATCGAAACCCGAAGGGTGGGGGCGTGGCTGGGGGAGGGGATGGAGGGCAATGCTTAAATTATATCAAAGATAGTTGTCCAATACAACAATCCAAATTAGTATTTGTTAATTGGAAAGTAAATCCTTGTTTGAATAGGGAATAGAATAGGGAACCGGGAATGCATGGGGATTTGGTATGGGGAGGTGGGGGGGGGGGGTAGCCGTAGCGCGATTGTGCTTTTTTGTATATATATATATTTATGGTAGTTCGCAGTTACTTGTGCCAATCCTGCAAAGAATCGCGTTGTGTAACATGCAACCATAAGTGATCAGATGAAAATGTCATTGTTTTGTGTTGCTTGTGAAGGGGATCCACTAAACATCTGACAAAAATTGAACATTTAGCCTATACCTGGGCAGGCTTAGTACGCCGAGCTATAACAGTAAGGTCACATTCAATACAGTAACTAGTGTGTTAATAAATATATGTAAAACAGGTATAGTAGCTGTACCGCGGGTTGCACACCAGTTTACAAAAAACAACTGTCCCACGTTTTGTTAGTTTGTTTCTTTTGTGTCTTGTTTCTTCAAAACTTGTTTATGATTTTCCAGTCGGTATCATGTCGATGATTTGCTTACATAGCATTGACTAACCTATTTATATAGTTCAAGTTGCTTGTTGAGTAGAAAAGAATGGAGTTACATCGATTTTGATTGATGTTTTTTTTCGATGATCAAATCCAGACAGTATCGTATATAGAATGGAAATAAAGGATTAATAATAGGGATTTTTTTATCTTGATAGCCTATATAGTAATTACACAGTCCAAAAAGAGGACCAGCCTATTATGTGGTTTTCTTTTAATAACACCGATACAGCATTAAATTATATACTAAGTCCATGAAATACTCGTTTTCAGGCTAAGTTTGATGCCAACGTCGCCTCCCGTGGTTCAGCCGAAATATTGACGTTAAATCAATTGTTTTTAAGTTCTAATTGCTTATTGAAAATATATTTCACTTTAACTTCATGTACTACAACAGAACACCCTTATAGATCATGACATTCAGAGCCATTTTGTCCTTGACAAATTTTGCAATACTTTGTAAACATATTATTATTTGAGGCCATGAAAGTAGGGTTATATTGAGTTTTCCTATATTGGCATTTTGTGTTCATTTGAGTCACTGCACCCTAAGACTGGTTTGATGTGTTTATAGACTCGGTACTTCAGCCACTTAAATTGAAAAGCCGCGGATATCTAAAGGATTATCTCCAAACATTAAAATAGTGGTACAAAGATACAACTTGAACTAAAAGAAATAATTTTGAACAGTCTACAATATATCAATACTTAATTTTGGTCAACACATCTATCGCCAGGTTGATTTGTGTCCCTATGTGTACATCAACGCTTAGTTACCACTCAGTAACATCCCGAACGTCTATAACTCATTTTCTTCTCGTTCATTTTCCCCCTTCTCATCTAAACAAAACAACTTTAATCGATCAACCGTATTTTGCTCATTGTATGATGCTACATCCTCTTGAACCAAAGAGACAATCAAAGAACAATAAAAACCGCTCTAATAACGCGATTTCCGTTAACATTGTCAAGCAGACGATGTTTATGAAAGTAATGCTAACAACTTGTATTGTTCCGTTTTATATCTTAAACACACAAAGCGCCTATAAACAATGTCTCTCGATTGATGTAAAGACGTGAAGGACATTCACATAGTAATCGGGTTACGAGCATTGTACATGGTTTCCTCCAGCAACGATATCCTGTTTGGGTGTATATGCATATATATATATATATATAGGCTATATGAGCCTGCCATATAATATAGTCCTAACGGTATATAGTAAACGATGTAACGTCAATGTGTACAGAGGTATATATGGTATAGCTCTTGTCACAGGCATCATGGAAACCATATTCCATACAGTATATGCCGTTGAGAGGAAGATTCTTATAGTTGTGTTACCTATACATTAGTTAACAAATTTTCATCTTTGTTTTCTACATCAAACCGAAGCTGATATAATCATCCTTTATGACTGTGATTTGCAAGGTCGGACCGGGGAACTAAGTTGTATAACCAGTGACAGACAACTATACAACTGCTTTAAAGTTTTTCTACAAAAATTAATAATCAGACTAGCAAATTTTATCGATTTCAATCATTCATGTTGTGAAAAAATAGTTATTTTGAAGGCAAAAATTAGTTTTTGGTTTAATCATAATTTAAAAATGGCGGCATAACTGTATTTTTTTTAAATATATATTGGTTCTCCCCACCCCCCCCCCTCTTTTTTGTTGTTGTTGCAGGTTTTACCTTGTTTGTTCACCAGTTGTCCACATTAAAACTTACAACCATCATGTGGTAGCTTCGTCAGTCATATCTTGATAACTTTGATTTTCATCCTTTTCTCGTCCAGCCTAATATTTATGATATTTTTCTCTTTTTGGATTGAAAATATTTACTTCGGATGTTACGACCTTATTCATAGTCGTTCGTTAGGACAATTGTACCTCATAGCGAACGCCGGCTCGTCCCCTGTCCTGCATAACGTCACTAGGCTCTATTTGGTTGCTTTAGGCCGGTCACGAGACTAAGGTTCAGGCTTGCCATATGAATCCCTATAGTTGAACAGGTATTGTTGTTAATCCTATCACCAACCATTTGGTTATCATGCGGCTGCAAGGTATGTCAAATTGGGGGCGTTCTTCCGATTTTGTGTTGTATCACTTCCTTATGTTTACATTATTAGAACATCGAATAGGACGGTAATTGAGGAAACAGCCTCGTTGTAGAGTGATTATTACCTTCCCTTTGTGGAAAGGACATGAAAACACAACATCCCGCATATACATGATAAACGCGAGCGTTAAATCAAGGATAATAGCAATACTATGGTCAACGGCGATCGTAATAAACCGGCACTTTTTAGGGGGAAAATGGCCGTCCTTTGTATGTTTTGCCGCGCACCTGTATACCAATTTATTAATATGAGGCCGCCCAGTAGTAGATCCATTATGACTTCCCGGCACCTGGTTGGTTTTTCGAATTACGGGAGGCCATTCTTGCAATATGACCTTGTCCCTTAATGGGTTATTACTTTCTCCAATTTCGTTTTACATTGGGTAAAATCAAAGAGATGCTAAAAGCGCTAAACGCCTTACAGGCTTATTTTAGTGCTATCATTTCATATTGCAACACGCACGCACGCTCGCACACGCAAACGCACGCACACATCACGCACGCATACATACACTTACGCACACGAAATACAAAAGGTTAAGTTTAGAGTGATATAAAGTATGGTAGGTCAAAGAAAGTTCGTTCAGTGGAGAAAACCACTCCTTCATGCGTAAACTTCCAACGGAACCTACCAGCAAATTGTTTACACCCCTTTATTTCTTTCACGTTCACCCAATTCAGTTCCAGGCGCAGATCAAGGGAATGTGAGGTGTACGTCCACCCCACCACCTTTCAACCCCTCACTAACACACACACACACACACAAATCGAAAGTAGTTATTAACACAACCTTGCGTTTAGAACTAATCGTAGACCTAATTTAAGTCTAACTATGCTTGAGAATGCACCATTTCATGTCTGCAATTTAATTGTCAAGAGGGAGGGCCCACACCCTCTATATGGGAGGGGTCAAACCCCTACTGTATAAAATCATTGCTTTGCCTCTGCGCACCATCCCCACCCCACCCCATTCTCACCGAAAACCTTTATTTCCAACCTAGAAACTTACTCCATTTTACTGTTCGCGAAAAAAAAATTTACTCTACGCGAAAGAAGGGAAGTGTTATTATTGTGCATGTACAGTGTTTATTGACTGGGGCTTCTCAAGACCTGGGAAACCATCGTGAGCATGTAACGCAGTCGTTATAAGTACCAGCTTTTACTTGGTGAGTGGGCAGGTGAGGAGATGGGGATAGGGATGAAGAGGGGGTCCTGGATCAATAATAAGTGTTACATGTGTCATCTGTGTGGATGAGAAGTACCAGGACGCCGTCCAGCATGGTGGTTGCCCTCACTGAGTTTCAATATTAGTTTGTTAATTTAAGAAGTCTGTATGGTTGTATAGGTTCAAAGACGCAGATACGCTAAACGTCACATTTTGTTGGCTGCTTATGGATCACACATTCCAAAATACATGAACGTTGCTGTTAAAAATTGCAAGCAAAACACTGGTGACAGGTCGCACACTCATGTAAGAATGGTGGCCACCAGCCTCATTGAGATATATTTCGCTTTTTGAAGCATTGTTAAGTGGAAACATTTATTTCGGCTGCAGGAGGCGATGCTCTATAGCAGGGTTTCCCTAACTTTATCCCCCCACCAAACCCCCTTGGCAGTCAAAGTTTTCCGCGACCCACACCGCCCCCCGCCC
>JAAAKB020000025.1:1123690-1141270 GCA_010014835.2 Apostichopus leukothele
ACACCCCACCCCCACACTCTCTTCCACTGGATTAGACTCTGCTGAGTCTGCTCAGCGACGCCAATGAGTCTCCCTATATAAAAAATAGGAAAATACTATGGCTGTTATATTTTCCTCCCCTTTCTACATACGCTTCACAGGAACGAATCGCTCATAGCGTGATGAATAGTAAGGATCGACCTAGCGCATATAGCAAAGAAAAATTCGCCGATGCGCCTTAAAAAAAAGGCTACCACTGGATCCGAGTCTGATTAGACCGACACAAAAAGACGCTAATAATGCCACCTGAATGAACCATGACGTAGAAAGTTGCACACCAAACTGCAGGTGAGTCTGCTATGCAATCTTTACATTTACGAAGCTTCCTACACTGAAATATTGCCGTTAGTTGTGCGTTATCGTTCCTTCCCTTGTTACTGCAAGGGTGTGCAATCTAGGGAGGGGAGGCCTGGCCTCTTCTGAAACTTTATCTTGCGCTGAAATTTAGCTGCTAAATTTAGTTTTAGTCAACATTTAGTCAAAGCAATGTACACATACAGTGAAAACATTTCGCGGGAGCTTCTTGCGTTTTATCGAGTGTGCACTTCTTTAGTACGCGGTAGGACAGAAGGGACAAGCGATTGTTAGACTAGGCGTGTTGGTATAACGCGATATCTACTAAAAACAAAATGCTTATTTTCGTCGACGGTTGACGTGTTAGGCTAACGTGGAATCTTGACAAAAATATAAAATTGCCGCGTTGTTGCGTTGCGCCTAACTTGACAGCGCGTACGAAAGCAAAACTAGATTTGTCGAGTTACTGCGCAGCCTGTACAGTGAAGTAAAATACCGTCTATATATAGAATATGGTACGAGACATTATATGTATCTATGAATCACTGGCCCGTTCTCATTTATCTCTGAGTAGGCCTATTGCTTTTTGCCACATTTTGAAAGATCTAATATATTTTAGTTACCCTTGAACGGAATTCCAACCAGCGACATTAGGCCTATAGTAGTTAAAATAGACCTGTTAAAAATAAAAAACACTTACTTAGAAGATGATTTGCTATTTTCTAGGCAGTTATCTGATGATCATTTTAAGTGCTTACATGCTTTTGTCTTTTAATCTTTAACTTGTGAGACGCCGTGAACAGGACCTCTTTCCCAATATACTTAGTAATCCATAACTTCCTGTGATCTAACAGGGTGAATTATATTGTCACTCTAACTGAAGATAGTTTAATTATCGAATTTGACGTTGAGGAAATTATGGTACATTAAAAACAATCCACAGCGGTGAAGGTGAACCCACTTTGTAAATTGATGGGTAACTTGGCACGGCGCCTGAACATTGTTAATTACGGGTAGCCCGGATGTCATTCATTTCTCTTCATCATAACCTGAAACTTGGCGTTCAACGTCGTCTAATTAGATGTTGTTATTCACCTAAGTATTTTAAGTCAGTATATGTTCCCTCATATAGTAACTATTCCCTATGAAGGTATATATGTTACTATATATGCCAGCACATGCTATATATAGTTCGGTAGTAATTGTCCATAACATATCATATACCGCTATTGAATGACATATACTGGGCAACATTATCTCGTATTGGTGTATACATAGTATACTGTAAGAATATACCCTGTACAATGCATATGGCATGTCATACAGTACACCGGACAGGCAACACAGTATAAGAAAATTAATACATAACCGATATATAACACACCCTATAGATATCCGGTATTCAGTTAAGACACTCTGTATATCTGTATAACATGTCATGTATAGTTACATGCCCTATATGTATAACATAATCTATATTAGTAATATTATAGTGCATAGATAGGTAACATATACCAACTTAGTATAGAATATACCTAACAAAATATTATTTTTCAAGTCTTCCCAACACCCAACGTCATAGCATAGAATCAGTCTGCACCAGGGACAAGATATATACCCCTCGCTGGTTACTGACAATTCCACCGCAGTCGTATAATAGAATAATCAGATACATCAGCGGGAGGTCAAAAGTTTGTGACAAATTTTCAGCTTCTTATCTCAAGAAAGACTAGTTTTTTTATTTTCAGTTTCTCAATGGTATAAAAGGTATAAAAGAACAAGATTTCTATATTTCTTCAACCTTTACTACTTGTAATAGATCTATATATCACTATGATTGGAGTTCGACTTACAACAAGTCTAAATATGACATCATCGAACATCTTGTATTTGAATTGTAATGTTTTCAATGACAGCTGCGCTGGTATTTTGTTCGATAGATAGGCTATATGTTTTCGCTAATGCTGAATGATTCTAAAATATGAAATGTTATAGAATTTAACATTTAACCTCTATTGAACCGCATTGTGTTCATTAACAACACTGTTTTCGTCTACAATCAAAACATGAAAAGAGAAACGTAATGGAAAGTAAGAGGTTTCACCACTGAGTGGCACTTTGACATCACACGTTGACAAAATGGCAACCCCTGACATGACTTTTAAACCACGATATCTCCCCTGAAGCGAAGCAAGTTTATTCTTAGCCTTATGAAGTTGTTCATCTTATAATACCTACGTCTCGCGACAGTTGGGTTTGCCTCTAGTGTTACCTAGTTTCATAATGGGTGGTTCCCTTAACAAGTTTGATCGGATTTAACCTATGGAAAGAGGCAATGTCTGAAAGATATGTGCATATTCATAAGTTCTGTGGGCAAACTTGAAAAGAAGTCATATATACATTCATCCTTTGTGACAAACATGCTGTTGGTATCGTTGCCAATAACAAAAGTGCTAAACATGACGCCACATACTGCAGAATAGATGCCTGTAGTCTACAGAAGTGAGTTTAAGATTATGTTTTTTTAGTTCTTTTTAGTTGCTTATAGTCATTGGGGGAGTAGCTCATCGCTATAGCAATTCGCATACTGCCTCTTTTGGGAGTGTCGCTTCACCGCTTCTTTTATTTTAGACGTAGAAATGCGTTTTCTAGAGAAACAGTTCTTCTTCTCAAAACAAGACATTTTTTTGGGCTGGGGTACAGGTGCTATACACCCATACAATTTTCTTATTCTAAACATGAAGTATTATATATATGATTGCAGACTAAATAGTCGCGTACCAGATATAAATGAGTTTTTCTTTAAGTTCAAGTTTGCAATTAGTATCGAACGTTTTAATAATTTGAGATTGTCTAGATCTAGGAAAAACCGTGTTAACTTTTCTGACTTGCTACAAGCTTTTGCTCCATGCCAAGGTCTATTCCAGTAATGTTTAAACGATTTGTTATCCATATACCCAAATTATATGCTTGTCATCGGCTCCGGTTATTAGTTGTGTTTGTTTTTCTGTCAGAACACTGCAAGCTGTAGGTAAACTATAATTGTAAATATGCGAATCATTGTATCTGTTACTTAAGAATCACTGTAAATATTACATGCAATCTGAATAAACGGAGGAAAAAAAATCGCATACTGCAAGATCGACATCTTGTGTTGAATCACACTTATGCAAAACCGAACAAAATGTTTGGCATTATATATGATGGTTGGAATACAACCAGCTGAGTATAAATGTCATCAGTATTGTCTCTATTGTACAGTGGCTTAATAGGGACATAGGAAAGAAAAAAACTGAGATAAAAAGGCAAACTTTTGAGATTTTGGGACACTTATTTGTTTCCCATGTCCCTATTAAGCCACCGTACTATTATGCTAATTAAAATGTCAAATAATAATGATTTGTTTGGAAACTTTAAGAAACATTTGAATGTCATTGTAGATCATTTATATATCACCTTATTTAACTTTCCGGTTGTATGGGAATGAATAAATTGGAGAGTAAGAAAAATCAAGGAAAGTATTCTGGAAAGCACCTTTTTTTAAGGGGGGGGGGGCGGCCTACTTACTTCATCATTCAACTGAAAGTATGTTCACATGTGGCACAAAAGTGTCGATGGTTAGAGCCGACAACACGTTTGTGAGGACTTGCATACGACGTCTGGATTGAGGACGCTATATCACAAAATGTTGTAAGATTATTACTATAATGCCTTATCTGTATAATGATTCTAAATCTTCTAATTTGATTATCAACAGGGAGTGCAGCTGAAACGTCATTAATTTAATTGTCAAACAGCTATAGAGAGGAACATTGGGGCCTTGAATGACGGAATTTAACCATATTAGCCCAGGTGCAACAACCAGGGTCATATCTATGACGGTTGAGGAACTAATCACATGAAACGGTTTCACACGTATGATGGATGATGGCCTCTTTCCCTAAAGATATGGCTTCCCGAGATGAGCGTATCCTGCCGAAATTTCTCACGCAATGTCAGCAATCCGAATGGCAGTATGGGGTCACTAGCATACATCGGCATATTTACGGCGGAATTGTCAGCCATTTTTAGCTCGTATATGTTTACTGATGAAGCCCTGTAATTATTTCTCCCGTTAGCTACAACCGGGTATAAAGGCTATATATATATATTAATATAATACTATTATTCATGTGGTGTCCGTGATTGATTTAAATTGTTGCAACCGAGAGTAAAGTAGGTGGGGGTCCCTAATTATAATGGGATAAAACTTGACGTAAAATATTTTAAATATGTATCAACTTCGAAGGATCACAAACTGTCAGGCAGTACGCATTTGCTCCACACACCTTACCAAACTTGCCCGTTACTCAGACCATCCCACGTAAATACGGGAATGTTTATTTGAAGGACAAAGGTGACCAAACAATTGTAACACCAGTGCAGTATTGGATACGATATGTAGTGCTCATTAAGCTTGGTGATGTGAAGTACTCTCCTCAGCAGCTCACGCCACCCCAGAAAGATCCCCTAAAGAAGAGCTCCGTTTAGATGACCAAATCTACACACCTTTCACTGGAGGGGAGGGGGGGGGGGGGTTGCTACCATGTAGGTCTACTTTATTCAGTGCAGTATTTATCTTCATTGGTTATGAAACTTTTAAAAATGTTTTCTTGGAAAAGATTAAAGAAAGACCAGGCTCAGTAGTATTAGGCCTTTTCAACTGTGGCTAAGTAGAGTATATTCACTCTGGTTCCACTAGCATGCTTTAAGGGATCAATTTGGCTAGGTACTCTGACAAATCCGGACCAAAACACAAACCAAACAACATAACATACAGTACTAATAGCGAGAATCGCTTCAGTTTCTGATACTACACTACAACCAGATTTGGGGGAGGGGTATGTAACTGAGTACTCCAGCTATAGTGTGTTGGAAGCACAAGTAAGCTTGGCTACTAGCTATCCCCTGAAGAATATGTCCATGTCTTTGAGCTTGCCTCATAAGCTTGAACAGAAGCCTAACCATCAAGTACAGTATTTAATATGGTAATATTTGCAATAGACTAGAAGGAACTTTTTATTCTGGATTTAACCCCTGTAGGTAGACTTTACTTTACCTAAATTTGGACACGACATGTTCCAGTCTGCACCATTAACACATGGTTACAAGACAAGGCTAAGTTTATACTCACTGATATATTGCACTACATTTTGTGGAGTTGGAAAACTGTTAGGAAATGTTTTACCTTCAAATTAACCCTACAAACTGTCAGCCTATGCATGAAAGCTCAAACGTTCGCCTGTTCAGTGTAAGATAATTAAATTTAATATAATTCGTATTGTGAATAGGTGATTTTGACCCAGTAAATCAGTTTAAATCAGTAACCCAGTTTGACCCAGTAAATCAAAGATGAAAATTTTTTCTACAATATAAGGGGAACTTGAATTTTGATATAGCGCCATCTTTAAATTCTCTTTGCCCTGTTCAAGATGTTACAAGATAAAATTGAGCCTGCTTTCTAGCATATATTTTGTGTGGCAACAATTTGGAAGCACTCTGAAAGAGATTTCACTGTCTTAATACATATTTTGACAACAAATATGTAGGACAGAGACAACATAAGGAATAATAAAACAGAAACGTACTGATGTTTTCCTAATTAGAGGTTTTATTTCTCATCTCAGAAAAGAGATGTCATGATAAATCAATTGTGATAAAGACAAAAGTGAGATACACTGTTAATCTCAAAGCGACCGATTATGCTGGATGTGATTGCTTCATTTACTGGGTCCTCTGTTGTAGCCAGTGTTCATGGTTGGTTCCACAACTTGAAGATTGTCAATCTTGTCAAAATCCTGCAGAGAGACAATCAGATACGAAAAAATGATAAATAAACAAGGTTGAAAGTCAATGACAATTCCTAAGCAATGACACACAGTCATAAAGGAGAAAATGTTGAATTTGCTTTAGAATAAAAAATCTTGATCTGGAAATGTTCAATGTATAACTTTTGAGGGCCTGACTCATAGCTGGATCTTCGTGAAGGCATTCATATTTGATATGATTACCAACTCAGGGTTTTTTCCCCCCTTGCATTACAAATTTCAGCAATAATCATTCTCCATATTTTACACAGGACAAGGAAACAGAAATGAAAGCAATATTTTATTAATTTCTCCAGGCTTGGGACCTTACCTTAAATGCATATTTCAATGGCTGGAGTAAACAAATTCCTGAAAATTGTCTGCATCAGTAGGTCCAAACTACATCCTCATAGCATTTTGTACGGCAAAGATATGAACTTTTCAGATTTGGGGACATTTTGTAAATGCATCTGGCATCAGTAGAGTGACTAATATCATCATGGAAATTCAGCTGAAAAATGCTCGTTTTCCTCAATAATATACAAATCATTTTTGCACAAAAATATAATTATTTGACAAACAGGATTTCATTTTTTATGAATGTAAGGGTACAGAGCACACTGGCAGCTAACCAGACATACATAGATCTGCCCACTCAATAGTTCAGAATATCCAGTTTTCTCTGTGGCAATCTGTATGGCTAATATCATGCAAACATTAAAAGAATCCTTGGATTGTCCACACAACCTCCAACCATTTGAACATCAATTATGGAGACTTTTCGATGAACTCAAAATGCAACCATTTTGCATGTATGTAATCCTTAACCCATTCCAATTACATTGCTGTAATTTAACTTTACCCATTATGGACGTTAAATATGTTAAGAAATGAAAGAAACATCAGCCTTTTACGAAAACTATTTCAGACATTCCTGAAATATTCCTGAGACATCAGTTGACCGTGTGACGTCATTGTTGGTATGCTGCAATCACAATAATGCTTTGTCCATCAGTTAGTGTGTAAAGTTGTATACTCAAACACGAAGGAGCTGCAAAAACCATCAACAATATTTACTCCTTTTTCCCACGATATGCCACGATTCTGTGTGGTTGTAGTAATACCTTAGCCAACAAAAGTATCAGCTTTTTAGCATTCCGAGTGGAAGAACCAACGTAAAACGTCGTAGACTTTGGATAAATATTGTGAAATCCAAGCGGAAAGATCAGCACCTGGCGTGTCTCATGCAGAAAACTTGAGAGTATGCTCAGTGCATTTCAAAGAGAGGCAATTGACTGTGTTATTTACTGTTGGAGATGACTGTATTTAGTACACGTATACACCGTGCCCAGGGTAGCACTGGAAGTCCAATGTGTTACAACTCCTGCATGTGTTGGCTAACACCAAGGGGAAGTAGTCATGTTAGGATTTCATCGCATTTATCCATTTGTTGTATTCCAGTATCGTGAGTTCATGACACATTTTATATTGTCCGTTATGTTTGTTCCGGCATCTGCATGGTCCAAGGAGTAGAATGAAAACGGTACTATAGCGATCGGACATTTGTTTACTTTGTTAGTGACTGTCTTTTGAGATTGTGTACGTAGCGGAATGTTATTGGTCAAGGAGTGTTTCAACTAAGCCTAACTCTATGGAATAACACAGAGTCATGGTAGTGTTTCGCCCAGGATTGAATGAGAAACATGGATTTGGAGTTGGGATATTCACAACGGAATTTGGTTTACTGCCAGTATACTTTTTCTGTGTTTGTACTTTGGATATTAAAACGAGTAAGTACTCTGTTCAGCTGAAGCTTAATCATGTGTCCTTCCCTGGTAAATTCTGGCCCACGTGTCCTCGTAGTTGTTTGTTTATGTTTTTAATAAAATTTTAACTATTTTCATGTGACATAACACGCACAAAGCATCTTTTTGTCTATTTTTCTGTTCATTTTGCGATATTTTGCAATCAAATTGTATCACGGAATCAGCAAGCTGCTTGCCTGGTTTACAGTTTATCGTACCGTACGTACGTATTCACGTTCTGCTATATAAACAATGCCAATTGATTTTTCGCGGTATACCAATAATGACTGCACACAGTGACCAGAGGCTCCGTTGGGTCAATCTCTGTTTTCAGACATTCTAGAGGTACATGTCACGTGACTCCCCAAAATGTCAATTTTTGGGTCGGTTTTTTAATGGGTTATCAAAGGTTTTCGAAGAATTCCTTTACATATGTTGATTAGGGGTATGTAAACTCCCAAATTAATGAAAAATTACAAAAAAAAGGTTAGTCTCCATAGTTGATGTTTAAAGCTGTAGTGGCTAATAGACAAATAGCAATTGTGGGAAAAGTGTTAATGGGCATAAATGAAAACTGCAGAAGCTTTACGTTCACTTACCAGCATTTTCAACATGTCTTTAGTGTCTGGATCAACCTCAATGAGATCCAATTCCAAGGATGACACCTCTGGGACGTAGTTGTCTCTCCTCTCCCTCTCTTCTTCTTGAAGTTTGATGGAGATACCACGGACAGGTCCCTTCTGGATCCTTTTCATCAGATGAGTCACAAACCTGTTTAGGTGAAATAAAACATTTCCAGATATGTTACAAAGACCTCTCCAAACAATCAGTGAGTGATGATAGGAATATTTCCTCTCAATATAATTTTTACCTGATACATAACCTTTGTGAAATAAAGGCTTCACGAACAGTGTACATACATCATGGTGTAGCTGAGTGTTTGCTACTGTTTACAGTTGATACATGAAAAGAACCAAGGTACTGGCAAACTTGCACGTAAAAGCTGCTACCTATATTGAATCACTCAGCTTTAGCAATTTGTTGGGAACAATTGTGCTGAATACTTATGGCACAAATTCAGTTATCATTTAATCATATTTGATGGACATAACTTTGCCTCAGTGGCGTTCACTCATTAATGGGAGACAGTTTGCATTTGAATTATGGCACAGCGGACAAACTCTCTAAAGCAGAGATGGGCAAAGCGCAGGTTTCATGTGTCCCTGCACACAATTTTTTTGTAGGGCGTGAGGTTTTCAAATCATGTTCATGCAGCCCATTAAATATGTAAAGCAATGTTCTTACCCAACTATTAATTAACTGAGACAATAAATTCACCGAATGCCAGAAAAACTTTAAAGCATTGGTAGTTCGGATGTAGACCCTATATTCAACAAAACTGACAGACAATGCCCAAATTGAACTTTCTGGATTTATAATTCCAATATAATGTAATATTTAAATTTTTGCAATCACCTTCAAATGTTGCAGCCCTAAGGATTGGAATGAAAATTTCCATGTGGTTCACAAGATCAATTTCATCCCCACCCCTCTTCTGAAGTAAGAACGACCACAACGCGGAATTGTATAAACTTTCCAGAACAATTTTGATGTTTGTATATGGTATCGAATGATGACAGAGTTGTCACTGAGTGAGCTTCAAAATCTTCAAGTTGCGCCAGCCTAATGACATGTTTTTTTTTTTATAGAACTTACTTTTGTTCTTATTTGAACATATTTTGAGCAAGGCAATAAAACTGACTTCAAAGATATATAACAAGCATGGATGCAACATGGTAATATTGCTCAACTATCATTACATCAATTGATGTTAGTGCCTCACTCATTTCTTTGTTATTACGAAGGTAATGGTTTACATACCCAGCAATCTGGTTCCTCAACCTCTTACTTGGGATGATTGCAATTTCTTCACATACTCTCTTGTTGGTGTGAAAATCCAGGGTCAACTGGGTGTAATACTTCTCAATGATGACCCTTGCGGCCTTCTTGACCGTCTTTGTTCTGACACGCCCCTGGAAAAAGGAAGTAAAAGGTGACAGTCTGTTGTGGTCAAAAATGGAAAGCATATTACATAGAAAATGCATTCAATTGTAAAAGGAAAAGAAAGGAGGATCAAATAGGAGAAAGCACAGCATTTCCAGAAAAAGCTGTTAAAAATGACTTTGCTGTATTGGACGAAAAAAATTACCTTGTTATTAAAGTTTCAATTGGGAACTCCCAGAAGAAAGAAAAACATAATTAACACAAATAACAACTTGAAAATCAGTACCAAGCATAGGACATTAAGTAGTCTTTCAATCCTGTGATGGAAATATTATTTATACTGGTGTGTGGGTGGGATAACATCAATGCTACAGGGAAATACTTTGAAGAGGACACAAGCTCATTTTCAATCTTACAATATTTCAGTGTCTTAACCTGGGTGGCAAAGGCAGAATGTCCAAAAATATAAAAACACAAGCTCATACTCATATTGGGTACAGGCAACACCATTCACTACTAGGCCCAGGTCAGTGTAATTTAGGCTTAATTCAAATTGAATTTTGCTGGGCTAATGGTTGACTCACATCTCACACGTAGACCTAGGCCTACCGTAACTGGGCTATCAATACTTCCCATGTTAACGAAGTTAGACTAAGGCTAGGCCTAAGTATAATTTAAAAACAGTAGCAGTAGTAGCATAGTCTACTTTCGATTTTTCATAACTTCATACCTGTGCTAATCATGTTAATCCATCTAATGATTCAAAGCCAATGACAATCATTGTAGCGATGAGCTGTGCAACATAATGAAATGGGCCTAACGTTAGGCCTAAGCTGTGCCTTTTGAGTATACTTTGTCATACTGTGCATTTTACACTGTCGATCATCTGGAGATACTACCAATTTTAAATATTTCGTAACGGAAAAACTTCATGAGATAGCTGGGTATTCATTTTTGTATAAGAATTTCGGATAAAAATATTTGAAATACGGATGATCTTAGAGATATTTTACGATAAATAATTTCGCACATCTAGCAGTCATACCATTTTTGGTGTAGCACAGGAAAAAGAAAGATGGAGGGCAGTGCTTCGCTTAGTCTTTGTGGACCAGCCGCTTTAGTAAAGTCTTGAACGTGCATGCAAGTTCGTACGGTGAATGGGTGAAATAGAATGTTGTGACCGGTAATCTGTGATACATCCCTAATTCCACACTGCACAATGCCCAAATAAGCCGACACTTTTTGTGTACCAGAGTAGACTAAAATCATGGAATTCTAAATTACAAAAGTACAGTCTGAGTTGAGTCATATGAAGTTTGGTCCAGCATACTCTTGAAATTTTTGTGAGATGGAAACAAGCAAAAGTCGAGATAAGTCCCAAGTCGAGCGTCTTCAACATACGCGTAAAGTGTACAGGTTGGTTGTCTGGAACGAGCTGATGTTATGCAGCGCCGTGTTGCATGCAATGCAGTGGGAACGAATATGATATTCCCTGCCATTCTCTAAGTACATATTCCGAAAAGAAGGCTTTATTGTAAGGCAGTGTTGATTCATGAATAGTCACCACAGGGATATGTACTCAGACGAGCTAAAAGCATGGTGTAGTGCCCCTTGGGCAAGTGAAGATTCTATAAATGTAGGGATACTACCCCATCAATTATAAAAGATTTGAGCCTATCGTGATTACAATAAGCAGTAGGCTAATACTACCTAGGCCTTTATTACAGTTAGGCAGCATCAAGGCTCTCAATAAATAACCAGAAATAGTAAGCCTTGGGGAAGTGGTGTATAAGAGGAGATCCTTCAGTATCTAGACTAGGCTGTACATTTTAGGCTAGTAAAGTTGTAATGAAACAATTAAAAAAGTTCCCACAAAAACGTCACAACTTAAATACTCAAATTGTACATAAAAAAGATCAGTTGAAATCATTGAAAGATGTTGTAAAAGAATTCCATGTAGGGCTTGTGATTGTTATGATGTTGAATTGGGAAGTAGCATGGTGGGCTCATAATTGACGCACGTAAGGATTTGATTAACGATTTGATCAACGAAAAATCACTCAACTGTATGCGTTTTGCCTGTGTAGTTCCTCAGAAATGTAATGATCTTAAAATATTGATTGTTCTGTGCCTTCGCTACGTACAATTGAGCAGAATTTGGCCACAAAATGTCTGCCGTGTCAAGTTTTTTTATACCCCTAATTGACACATTCGTGGATAAGCCAACTGTAGTGTAGGCCTAAGTATACATCCATTGACTTTGGATGCTGTTTGCTATGCTCTGAGCCTCATAGCTCAGACAGGTCAGGTCCCAGAGTGAAGTGGTATCATATTGAGGTAATTTTGGTTATTTTATTGGGAGTAAGATTCCAAATGCCAAAAAACGTGCAAAACTGGGGGGAGGGTGATAAAAGCTTAAAAAAAAACACAATTTGATCATGCAGTATATCTGAAATAGATTAAACTCATCAAATATGTAACACTGCTTGAATGCAAAAAGTTGAGGTTGCTTGTATCGTTGCTATTAATATTTGAAGGTGCGTCAATTACAAAGGTGCGTCAATTATGAAGCCTTTACTATACAATTAGAGTTAACAATTACACCAAACCCTTTGTTCATCTATATAGTGATGTGTAAATTGCGATTCGTAAGCCTCAGAAATAAAACAAATTTGGTAACTTTCCTGACTGATAAAAGACCATCAGCATGCAGTTTGATAACATCATTGGCCAATGGATTTGATTAATATCTTCTGAGAATATCATGAGGCCTAAAATTCATGCATGTTTCAAATTGTTCTTTTTTCAGGGCAGCACAAGATTTGAATACAAAGTTTGAAAATGTGATGAGACAAAAACAATCACACAAAGTTGTATTCGAGAAAGATGTCATCGAGATGAGAAACAAGTAAGTTTAGGCACTCATGGAAAAATAGTCTAACTTTACTTTCTCAGTACAAATCAAGGCTGATCTGTGACCTTTGAAGAGAAAGGAATAGGTTTAGTTTGTCACATGTGAAATTATTTTTGCTTTTAAACATGCAAACTGTCAGATCATTCTGCTTCTAGAATTTATAAAAATTCTTTCTAAATCTCTTTTAATTAAATAGTCAAATTTGACCAAACTCTTTCCTTTATGGTACAATACCAGAGTAAGCAAGACTATAAATCAGAACGTAACTTTGCAGTTTATGTCATGGCCAGAACATATGAGATAATGTAACATCAGAACATCCTTAATTAAATACTTTTCTTGCTTAAATGTCTAATTGTGTCAAGGTGAGAAAAATTTTCAAGGCATTTTGGTCATTGCTTTAGAGTTGGTTGTGATTCTGACTTCAGAGACATATTATATGTTTTCTTTTCAGACTAAAGGAGTACAGTGAAAAACTGATATTTCTCAATCCCGTTGATTTTGGACGAAAAGCAGAAGAACTCCTGTGGTGGAAAGTATTTTATAGTGTCATTAGTGCTGTCAAGAAAAGCAAAAAGGTATCCTTATCATCTTTATCATATTTGTTAATCTTGTGTTATGGAAATAGTTTTTAATCTTTCATGTGAACCACTGGTCAGTTGCAGTGAACAGCGTAAATGCTGAACACCATTCAAGTGTGATAACTCACACATTTTACTTAATATACTTGGCATGTACTTAAAGTCTTCTTTGGTCAGTGCAGCAACCAAGCTGATTACTTGAAGTCAACCAAATATGGCCAAATAAAACCGTGAGAAAGTTATATCCAAGGTTACATTAACAATTAACTATTCAACTATTTAGATTTCTGTTGTAACTTATCCCTGGCCTCCCATCCTCTTCTACAAAAAACAAGAAAACAAAAGAGGAATGCAGACACTTACGCACGCAAATGGGTGTGTAGCCTTATGTGGGGAACGTAATGTTGGGAGGGCGACCTTTTGTTTTTGTAGTCACTGTGTTGGTTATCACTTGATTTTTGAGACAGTTAAAATCCAAATGTTCAGCTGCATGCAAACTGTCATGCTAGTTAGGCTTCAGTTACAGTTTCAAAAGCTTGGTGATGAATGTTTGCTCATATTCATTCATTGCTTTCTTCACGAGACACAGGCATTGATCACACAATGTAGACCTATTTAAGAAGTTGTGCAAAGGAGGTGAATCAAAAAGTAACAACCCTGCTGTATTTGGAATTCAAAGAAGCAGTCTAAGCAACCATTTCAGAGCCCTGCATGGAAGAGTTGATCAGTAGATCCATTATACTTTGTGATTAGTTTTCTTTCATTTTCCATTCAGGGTGAAGCATGCAGAGATAAAAAGAAAAATTATAATTTTGAAATTTTGTTTAGTGAAAGGAGTAGCACTTTAAAAATGGAAAGAAAAAAAATTGGAATCCTGACTACTAGGGTATGTAGTGATTAATGCACCTAAACTAGCAAACTTGTAAATTTTTTTGATAAGGATGAAACTTTTGGCTTACTTTTTAGTACTAAGGCCATAACTAATTTAGTGACCCCATCCATGTGAACGCTTTTATAGAAATTAATCAATGTGCGATATTTTGAAATAAAACATCTTTGATCCCAAGTATCTGACACAGTTTGATAGATAGAAGCACTGAAGCTGTCATTCTGCAAGAAAGAGAGACAATTTATAGAAATACGATTAACTTAAAAACCAATTCTTTGTTTGCGCCCTCCAGCACCTACGGTCTGGTTCCAACTTTGAGTGTGCATATCGTACACACCTTATGGCAGCCCAGGGATTTTATCATCACTTGTTGCTTCGAATTCAGAAGGAATTTAATCTTCATCTCAGCTGTGCCATTGATTTTGTTTATTCACCTA
Source organism: Apostichopus leukothele (assembly GCA_010014835.2). Lineage (NCBI taxonomy): Eukaryota > Metazoa > Echinodermata > Holothuroidea > Aspidochirotida > Stichopodidae > Apostichopus > Apostichopus leukothele. The sequence goes on from JAAAKB020000025.1 coordinate 1,138,500, forward strand.
ATAGAGACTGGGGAGTTGGTAAGTATTCGATACAGTCCAATATTAATATTCCTATTAATATTATCAATCATCTTGAATGGTTGAGTAGATGTACAGTAGCTCAACATTACCTGACACTCAGATTTCATTTTCTGCTAGTCCGTTACATATCAACGTCGAGTATCTGCCGACAGTCATCCATGACTTATCTATGCACCCTCAGTACGTTTAGAAACAATTTTCTGGTATTGTTTTGACTACGGATTGTAAGGAAAATGCAATTGTTTTATTCTTAGTCTTCGGATTTAGTCTGGGATTGTGGCTTTTCCATATCAACACAGAATATTTCTGCAAGTCAGTTTATTTGATGTAAACACAAAACAGACTGATACAGTACAGCCAGGATTATCTGGACACATTGGGCAGGAGGTCGTAGAGATATGCAAAGATGTTGATTAACAAGTATCTTATACTGTATGTACTTAGCCTAGGGGTATTGAATTGATGATTGCTATGCAAAACTGTCAAACTGCAATACAAGTCCGAAAGATGTATAGCAGATGTTTTTGTTAACAGAAAAAATCATAGTAATTTATAAGAGACAAAATTTCAGTCTTCAAATTTGCTACACAAAATTTGAACACTGAACTTATTCCCTGTAAAACAATGTCAAAATTTTGCAGTGACTGTGTGTAAATCATCATGGTAACATACAGTATGGTAAACTATGTACTTACGAAGTGTTGGAAATTGGATCCGGAGGATAAAGGCTTGAGTAATCCATGTTTAACTGTTAGCCTGTACAAACTACAATACCATTGTATTTTTTATGATCGTTTTCCAACCACAATATCTTACAACTTCTTAGCTGTGAGATGGCCATTATTTCGTACTACCTATCATCATTTGTTCATCTTTTATAAAGAACCAAAATGTTGTAAAACAATGTAACTTCATTGTACTAACTGTGACTGCAGGCTGTGCATCAGAATTGACAATCTTCCATGAGAGTGGCATTCAGTTATTTCATGTTGATAATGTTATTGATGATGGGACTTTGTAAGTTATCTCTCACCATCTCATATCAAAATGTCCTCCCACAGAGGCAGATGTACATCATGAGAGCAATAATCCTAGAGCAATCACATGGGCAGAGAAAGCTTGCCATAGATGTCTCATCTACCTAGGTGACCTTGGTAAGTTAAGTGGACTCTCAAGAATGTTGCCCACCCCCCACCCTCCCCTGCTCTGACTTTCTAACAAGTTTAAAACCAAACATGCCTGAAAATAAATCTACTTTTACCTTCTTAGAGTTAGCATATTGAACTGAATCTGAAAATTCACACTTTTATGTCACAATGTCATGTTTTTCATGTTATGTTTCACATGTACCCATATTTTGGGTTTCATGTGCTTTGAATGTATCCATTTCATGTTAATTCTCTATTAAAGCCTTTCAATTTTGTTTTTATCTATGTTGTATTCTCAAATACTAGCTTGTTACAGTTGTATCCCCTCTAAAGTGGGTTTGGATATATATCTTTGATTGTTGTTCCATCAGCTGTTTTCCCTTCGGTATAATCTATTGCATGGGAACTAAATATTTGAAAACTAACTGAGAGCATTCTTTTACTTCCCATATTGAAAGTGTTATCTTTGCAACAATTCTATGAGTAGAACAGATTTTTTTATATAATCACTTTTCTTGATATTTAGCTCGTTACCAGAAAGATCTGGATGGCCTGCATGTCCACTACATAGCAGAGAGGTACTATCACCAGGCTCTGGCCCTCAATCCAGAATTAGGTATGCCCCATAACCAGCTGGGAACACTGGCTGGGAACAGTCACGAGGGAGTGGATGCAGCATACCATTACATGAGGTGGTGAGTAGAAACAAACTGCTTTAAACATCCTTTAGTGAGCGGTAGGTATTGTTACCATGTCATGCATGTCACCAGTTGAGTGTTAGAATAGGCCCTACTACTAAGCACTAGCCATCGATTCATGGAAGTGGGGAAGGGGAGGGGGGTTGGTAGTTTTCCATTAGCCTAGCCTCAGTAGTGAAAGTGACAGCTCTGTGTCTATACTCCTTATCTCTCTCCATCCCATCTTCCCCTCCCTCTTTCCCCTCATACCCCTCTCATGTTCTCCACCTCCCCTATGGTTCCGACTCCCCTTCCTGTATTCCACCTTTCCTGTTCCTGCTCCCCTCCCTCTGCAGATTCTGCCCATCCAAAGTGTGTACTAATGTGCACAATGTCATTTTGATGATATCTGTTACTTCTTCCATCAGCTGGTTGTACGATGTCCCGTTTGAAGGTGCAATAGCAAACCTCGAGAAGTCTTTAGAGAAGAACTGCAAGAGATTTAAGGAGCTCCCATCAATTCCAAATCCAGACTTACCTCCAGAACTTCTCAGGTATCTATCCTCAGGGCTGATTACTTTTAAGAAACTTTGTGGCTAGGTTTGTTCAACCAAGGTATTCATCAGAGAGGTTTTAAAGGAGTAACTTTTGATGTAAAAATCGAGTCACTGACATCTATTTTCCTCACCAGAGCAGGGAAAAATATAAATAGTGTCCAAACTTAACAGTTTTGAAAACTCTGAATTTTGTCTCTCGTATAAATCACAATAGTCTTTGTGTAAAAGAAACTGCTATACATCTTTGGAATTGTATAGTAATTTGTCCATATTTGCATAGCATTTTGCAATGCGATATCGGATAATTTTTTCCCTGTTAGAGTTGAGTCAGTGACTCGAATCACAATCTTAAGTGGGAAATATATCCA
>JAAAKB020000025.1:1146626-1159825 GCA_010014835.2 Apostichopus leukothele
CAATTATATTGTAAATTCTCCAATTCTATGATTTTCTTTTTGTGAACATAGTTTGGTCAAATTTAGTTCAGTTTATTTCAATGAAGTGGCTCTATAGGTCTTCAAAGAAACATACCTGGCATCCAGGTTATGAAATCTGCTTCAGAGTTTATACTCTTGCTTTAAACATGCAGTTAAACCTCCTATAAGGGTTTCTCCCTCTGAGATTCAAGGGGTCAACAGGTTCTCTCTAATGGTGGAAAAACTTGGCCATTTACTAAAAAATATTTCACAGTATTTAAACAATGTCATGTAACTCTGAACAACTATTTAAAGGCATTTGCTAGCTCATAGTTGGTAAAATGTGTCTATATTTCACATAGGAAGACTGTTCTTTCTGGATATTGAAACGATTTGGTTTAAAATTCTATACTGCAAGATCCTTATGAGTGAATGACATGGTTGATGGCCACAATGGATTTCTACAAATCTGTTCTGGTTCTCACTTTATTCTTGGACAAATTTAACTGGCTTGCTCTGCATTAGTCAGGTAGTAACCGTATTTTGAATTTTGAGCAAATTATATGGCAAGAATTCACAACGCTAAATGGCTTTCTGGTTCTGTTTAAAATCTGCGAGACGTTCGCTATCATAATAAAAGAGAAGTCGGATTTGATTCATTTTTCTCTGTGATATTGTCTGGAATGTATCCATTATAACGATTAGGATTTTAGAGCATTCTCTTTTCAATCTGATTGCAAAACTTACCTCTGTTTTTATAGCTGTTTCATTTCTTGGAAGTAGATAACCGAATGAAACTGTTCAATTTTTTATTTCTTTTTACATTCGCAGCAAAGAGCAGACTTCAAGACGATGAGTACACGATACAAATATTTACATGAGAAACTTTCGTACGTTAAAAAAATGATCGCAAATTACGACAAAGAGAATTGCCACTGAAGGGAGCAAAAAAAAAAACCTGGACTGCTCGGGTCAAGTGAAACACGGTTTTCCTTCTGAATTTAATTTATTGTCTGCTTTACCTTCCCTGGCCAGCTGGCAGAGTTTTCAAGAATAATTTTCTTCAAATTAATGGTCTGCAAATTTCTGGAGCATTACAATCTGTGAAATGCCAAGATTATTACAAGTTATATGCAGATCAGACAAGACTAATTATAGGTCATATGTTGCAACCGTCTGAAGAGAGATGCACAGTTGGAACGAGTTGATTGTGGAGCCGAGGTTTTTTACGATTGTCCAAAGCTTTAAGAATGACGAGCAAGACCATAGGCAGAACAGGCTTTTTTTTGCAGAGCCTGTTATATATACCAACTCTTCTTTTCCAGCAGTTGATCGCAAGGGTAGTTTCTCGACTGTAAACATTTTCTATTCAGAGTGAGAAAATGTTTCATCTATAAATTTAATGTGTTTTTTTCTTAATAATTTAATTTAGGGCAATGTACTTTGAAGACTACAAATCACTTAACCATATGTGCTACCCTTTTCCATTTCATTAAAGGGACATACTGGTATCAGAAAATGTCACATTTTCAGGGAAAACAAACATAGTGTGTAATTGATAAAGTGAAAAATGAAATCTCAATGTGTCTTGTTACCAACTGAAAGATGACTATTTTTCGTGCCACATAAACCATTTTGATCGATGGGAAAGTGAAGATACAATTTTAATATTCACTAGACTCGATTTTATCTCAATTTTGATTCTTCATCAGTAAACAAATTATTCTGTAAAACAGGATAAAATATCCTCCATGGATAAATGATATGTACATTATAAACAAGAAAGTAATGCATTTGAAAAACAATTTGTGATGAAAACGTTAAAAACTGCAATATTCAGCTTCACAAAAATGTTTGATAACACATGCTATCAGTGTTTGGTCTTCATCCGCTAGTTCAGCGGGAAAAAAAATTAGCATTTTTGTTTTGAAAAGTGTCGGATTCGACCACCAGAATGTCCCTTTAATCTCTAAACCATTGAGTGCATTATGATGCTGCAGGTACAATATTAGGTCACATACCAAGTTTTCTAGTCTTGTGCCTGACCAAAATATTGAGAGAGTTAGTTATCTGTGGTTGTGAGCTCTTATCTTGGTTTGAACTCTGGATCAAAAGTTATGAGGTGGATTGCTTATCAATCTCTTTTTAGTTTCTTATACATCTGGAACAAAGCTTTGATTTTTGGCATATGTGCATTATTATTATCATTATTATGGTTATTTTTCATTAATTAGTAGTATTGGAGTCTATCAGAATGTTAACTGTGAAAAGTACTCGAAGGATTCCCTTCGACTTTACTTCAAACTTTCAAAAGTATTTCTGTCGAGGATAAAAGGTATGGGTTTTTGCTAGACATCCAGAATTACTGTGAAATATATTCAGTTGGAGTTGAGAAGAGGGGACGGGACAGGGGGTTGAAAGAGGAGACAAGGGGGTAGGTAAAGTTCCCCTCCCTCCTTACTTATCAGTTATTCCCACAATTTTGCATTGAATCATGCAAATTGGATTTTTGTCAGGATATATCTCAAGCGATTCAAGTTGAAAACCCGTTCTTGTTTAAGATTGAGTTAACTAGTCAGACGGCTTGTTAAAGTTGAAAATCAGTTTGATGCTGAATGTACATGTGATAGTGTCAGTGAAGTTAGAACAAAGAGAAAGTGAGAATGAGGGTGATCAACTTGAACAAAGACTGGAGGAATCAAGTGGAAGTACTATAGACTATAATTATATGCTATTGAATATTTCCATACTAATATGCAGTTTCGTTTGAGCAAAGTAAGAATTATTTTTATTCCTGGTTCTCTTTTGAAATCCAAGACTTCTGATATTGGCCAATAAGATCACTGAAATGACTATTTTATAACACAGAAAAGGACACAGTTTTTAAGTTGATGTTTATCATCATTGGCATGAAATAATTCAAACTTTTTACTTATATGGCAGCAACAGTTTTGATGTGCTGTTTCAGTTATTATTACTATTTCACACAAAGAAACACACTCAGGCTGGTACCAGGTGCCCTGTTCCAGAGATTATTTTAGTCAGTTGTGGAAAACAGTAAACAGGTCCTTTACATATGCAAGTGGGATATACACCTTTTGAGTTAAGGTCAAAAGTTAAGAAGTACATCCAAAGGCTGGTTGTAACAAGAACAATCAAAATGGATCCCATTAGTTTATTTCTTTCATGACCTATGACCCCACAACAGCCCCAAATGGTACATAAACAGAATTTTCAATACCTTAACATTTGCCACTATGCTGTGACCATAGGTGTGCCAAGCTTGTAAATCTTCCCAGCATGCATTGTACTGCTGTTATGTCACTCTCACCAATTGCCAACTGGTGATGCTGTCTGCTACTTCTGAAGTAGTCACTGAAGAATGCAAAGTGGAGGGGATCATTAACTGTTTACCATTTAGCTGGTACCAGTTATATACTTAATATAATAGTCGGTCTCTGTGAGCCGTAACACACAGCTGTCTAACTTCAAACATCAAATTTGCTTGGAATTATCTAAGGGTATTGCATTTATTAACTCCTGTTTAATGACTTTCATGTTTCCTTTGGTGAGACATTTCATCTTTTTTCTTTTTTTTGTGTTTTAAGTTTGCTTTTAAATAGTGTGTGAAAAAAAAGTATTAATATCTGAAACAGACATTTGTTAGGGAGGAAACTATGTGGTCATTCTGGGTTTTCGTTTGTTCTTGTTTTAGATCTTGTAGGGTGGAAGAGGGGTGCAGTGGTATACCAGTTTCAATATCTACAAATTGATATGTATCCTCGGATGCATTTATGGGTTCCAAATGTCCGCTTGAGTTTGAGACAAGCCATAGCAAAGCGCACACAAACACACACACACAAACAAAAACGTAAATAGGTAGGAAAAGCAGAGACAAAAATTTAACTATTTATTGATCAATTACGTTTTCATATTGGGGGAACCTCAATAATAATTATTATGTAATATTCAGGTTATTTAAGCTACATGTTTACTGCATCATGATGGAAGAAACAGCTGCATGCATATTCTAAGGATTTAGTGAATGGGATATGTTGAACCTTAGAAAGGTTTTGTTCTAAAGATAACCATGAAAATATAACTTAATATAATATTTAATCCTTTTCTTCATATTGGTTCGATAGAGGTAGAGACCATGATCTAATCCTTTTTGAATGCCAAATGTTTAGTTAAGTACCAAGAAATACTTCAAATGTAAAGAGACCAAGAGTGATTCTTATGCCAATCAGTGCTGGTTCTTGAAACGGATAAAACTGGGACAAATTTTTCTTGTGCCGTTTTTCCAATACTTTTTGTACAAAATTGTTACGTCTATTTGTTGCCTAAAGGTGCTTGATTTAAATGTTTTGAAACTCTAAATCCTTAGCTAAGATAGAAATACACAATATCTTTGTTTTGTGCTGGAATCTTTAGGAAAAGGTTTCAATTTAATTGATAGTCAGAAAATGAAAAAGCAGACGTTGGAGATTCCATTTGAGAATAATACCCTTTGGGGTTAAGATATTCTCTGATAGATTTCATTTTGTTATGCAATGTATATGGATTATGGAGCAGTTGCAAATGTATAAGAAAAACTACAAATTAAAGTTTTTTCTTCTTCTTTAGATCTTTTGCATCATGATGTTGAATTGGTGCATTATCATGTGATATGAACAAGGCCAATGTTGCACTGAATATTCAGTATGCTAAACTTGAAACATAAATATTCAGATCATTATAGCTAGGGTCCAAAATTAACCAGTTGGGATAATTCTCTAAAGCTAGTACCACGCTATACTGTCCTCCCATATCATGCTTCAAACCACTTGTACTGACAGTATGAACAGTTCCTAACCTTTCTCTGATAGAAAACAAGATATTCAATAAATAAGGTAAAATAAAGGACATAAAAGTACAGTATAGAAATAATTGTCCCAACTGGGTGACTTTTTAGTTGTCACATGTTTTCAATCTAGAATTTATATTCATTATTCTGTTTGTTGACCAAGAAAGTAAATATCCGAGCAGAGGGTACCAAAACGCTAGACCTTTAATAGGGTGAGTGTCAATATGTTACCTGTGTGCATGCAGCTGTCTACCCCTTGACAGGGGAAAGCAAGAGGGCAAAGCAGGAAGAAGATGGCGTGGGGATGGGGGTGGGGGTAGGAGCACATGGAGAGAATTAGGGGGTTAAGGCTGTTAAAGAGGTTTGGTCTATATGGCTGTAAATTATTATTAAGAGATCACATAGTGTTGCTTTAGAAGTATCTACATAGAAAGGACATTGTAGTTGAACTTGTGAGAGAAATAGCTATTCTTACTCAAGAGTATTATTCATATACCAGTTGCCTTGATTAAAGAGTTTTATCCAACGTATTGAACATTACCTCATGTTCCCAGATAAAGAAAGCAGTCATAGGACTGCAAGAGATTATTTATTTATGACAAATATTTGGCATTATACAAGCCGATGGAAATTTAGGAGATTAGAGCGAAGTCAAACTTTCATAGAAGACAATAGAATGTGTGATAAGTGAATTGATATCTTAAGTGATTCAGCTGCAAACTAATTATAGTATTAATCTGGATTTAATTTCACCAATTTATGAAAAACAAAATTTGGAACTCATTTTTGAAATAATGTTTAAATTGATGCATTTTGTTAAATGAAATCTGTGTTTTAGAAATAACAGAAAACATTTTGAAATGTTTAATTTCTCTGGCAGAATTTTGCCCAAGGATGCAAGAGTACTGTGCCTCTCTGGAGACGCACGAGAAATTTGGTATTTTGTTTATGAAGAAAGAGAAACCTTGTTTGCAAGTGCACTCTAATAGTCAGATCCTTGTTTTTCCTATGAATTGCAAGAAAGCAAGTATTTGCAAAATTTTGGTTCCTTCTTGGACTGTACTTAGTACTAACTATAACCAGTCATGTAATTATGAAACAAGAGTAGAGACACAATGTTGACTACTAACTTTAAAAAAAACAATTTGTACTTTGGCTGGCTTTTAATAACCTTTTTGTAATTTTTGTTCCATGGGCCTGGTGGTTAATTTGTTTAATTAATCTTCTACATATTCAAACTTAATTTTATTCCCCTTCAAAATTGCATACATGATATAAAGTCGGGAGTCTGTCTTGAGAGAAATGATGAAATACCGGGGACTTTTATATCCGGATGTTTTCACGACCATTTGGCATACTTACTTTTTCCACTATGTATTTTACTATGTAGTGCGGTAACACACAGCAGCAAATATGTATCAATGTGGAGTGAGGAAAAAGACTGCTAAGATAATAATATGCAGTAACTATTAATTTGAGATAGTTTCAGTCCATTCCATTCCTCTGATCTCCCCTGCAGAGATTTTGATACATTAGAGGCAAAAAAGTAATGATATGGTTTAGGCCATGGGTTCGCTTTTGGTGGCCTCTGGGCCAAATATGGCTTGCAAACTATTGCAATTTGGCCTGAAAATGAATGTTCCTTAATTTGCACTAATCTGGTATGCAAACCGTTAATTTAATGCATTACGGTTGAACACCCCATTGTTTTACCCTGCACAATTTCCCCTGCTAGCTTGAGTTGGTATTTTGAATCTGTTGGGTCGTTTGCTCTATTAAGTAATGTGTTTCTCTTGCCGCTATAGACAATTAAAAACCCTTGGTCTGTTCACGCTTTAGTTAAGATACCTTTAATTAACATACTAGGAATTATATTGTGTCTCCAAAATGTTCACAATTGATGAATTATGCAAACAGACTGCTCCCTAACTCAGAGGGGTCTGTGACAAAAGAGAAGCAGCCATGGAATGTGAACGATATTGTAAATTCACTTGCGAAGAGAGAATTCATTTTTGAAAACAAAAAATGACATTAGAAACACAATCTGATATGAGGGGTAGAATTCACTTGGTGAAGAGAGAGATAGAATTCATAGGTTGAAGAACATTAGAAATTTGTTTGTTAAGGGAGAATGTTAGTGTTAAACCAACTAATCAGCTAAAAACAACTTGACTTATAGACCACCTACAGGGGAGAAGACCCTTCGGATGCAAGTTGCTGGACTCAAAAATCAAACAGCAATGGAGCAGTTTCATGTTTCATTTCTTGGCCAGCAAATTGCACCCAAAGTTTCACAATCTTAAACATTTAATCGCTTATCAGAAAGTACTTATAACATGTTGTACTTTCCAGTGGGTCTGCATGGTGCAATTGAAGTTGATCTTATAATCGTTTTCTTCCGTATTTGAATATCTTTGTCGTTGGAAGAAGGGGTGGGGTCGTTGCTTTTTTTCCCTACATTTTGATGTTTTTTCATTGTTTTTTTGGTCTTGTTTTCAGTAATCAAGTTTGATGGTACAGCCAGTTTACATTTGTTGTTTATTGAAGTACTTGTTTACCTAATGTCTATCATTCCATTATTTATACAAAATTATGATAACAGAAACAAACTTTTGGGATATTGTCTTGAAAAGTTGGAGAGATAGGCTATTGTAGGAGAGTGTCACCGAAATTTCCAATATGTGACAGTTTGTTAAGAAACAAAGAATTGAACACTTCAAAAATTCGTTTCTCTTGTTTCAATTACAGGCAATTTTTTGCCTTTTCTTTTTGTGTTTGTTTTGCTGTAAACACATAACATTTAATGTGTTATATGCTTTTTAAATTAAATGGAAAAACTTATGTTATTTGTGTGATTATTACCATTTTTTTTCCTTTTTCCGATTATCATGATTACCACAGATAATAGTCTAAGGATACAATTGAGCAATTTTCCAAATTATTTTGACAATGGAGAGCATTCTGTGTAGTGTCATGAATATTCAAATATTATATGTTTATGAATAAAATTGCAAATATTAGTATTAACCTGAATGGTTATAACCAGAGATTCCATGGCATTTTGCACAATTCCAGATCTCTTCCAATGTGTCTTCTTAATGAAATGTATCAAAGGTTTAAAAACCTGACGTTTTTTTCTTTCTTTTTTTCCTTTAATTTTTGGATAAATTGTCAGAAACTTGTCAAATTTTCATTGCTTGCAAAAGATGTAAGAAGAAGTGAGTTGGTCTTGAAATGAATAAAGAGAAAAAAAGACAAAAATATGTGTATCCAAGTTATTTATTTTCTTTCCTGTTTTGAACTTGAAGGAAGAATATGGGTTCCTCTACCCATGATTATTTACACTACTGATCATATACCTCACTTTTCATATGCATGTGTTAGATCAATATTTCCTAGTGAGGGTGTGGATAATTTGATGGGTGGGGATGAAGGTTGGGTAGATTTACCTTCAACTGAATAATTCATTCATGATGTATCTCTGATGGAAGTTTCCTATTAATCCTTTTCAAAGGAAGGAAATCAATATTGCAAAATATTTGATATGAGCTATGCATGTTCCATGCACATTATCAAGCTGAAGGAGAGCTATCTAGCAACAAAACTATCACAAGTTACTAACTTTCTGGACTTGCTCCCCAGATAAGCCTAGCCTTCCGTCCTCTCCCACCCCTTCCCTTGTCGTCCATTAGCATCAATGACAGTGGTGACCCTGGAAATATCTCCCATAGACAAGGTAAAATATTGTTGTGCCCTTTTCGCCCCTATCCCATTTTTAAAATCATACCCATATTGACCCCCAAATTATGATCCTGTTTGGGATATTTGATACCATGCTCCAGTCTACGAGGTAACTTGAAATATATGAACTACATTTCATAGTTTCATTTTAAGTGGACTGTTGTGTTTCGTTAACACTGCAATCGGGCATCGAATGTAAATAACCATTTAACATGGAAACATTGGTGTTTATTGGTGTTGTACATATTTTTGCGAGCTTAACATTAGTATCACTATAATCTGTTATTTGACAAAATTTGTAAAATTTTGAAGAACGAAAGAGTATGTTGTTTTACATGTGAAGGTAAGATCAATAACTCATACGCACATTAGTAACTTCGAGAATGTTGTGGCACTTGGTACTTTTACGAACTCCTCCAGCAAATGGCATATTCTGGGTCTTTTCCTTTCCATACTAAATCTGCGCTAGTGAACATTACGCAATACCATGGACAGAAATAAACAATGTACGTTGTTGTGCTATGTGCATTTGGTACAATATGAATATTCAGTGATGGATATTTACTGTATCGACACCCCTTTCGAGTTCTTTGACACAATATTAGAGTAATAGTTTCCTCACCCTGTATTTCTTTACCCTGTATCGCATATTTCTTCTTATTCACGAAAAAAGTAGAAACCTTTTCATAACCTGTGGTAGCACACTGTCACCTCGTACTCCATTATATTATTACTACTTTCTTCACTGAAAATTTGATTGAATTAATCATCCACCACAATTGATTAAACCCCGCCCACCGACCGATGGGTAAATTAACTTTTGGTGAACGTATGGGTACGTCGTCTGGCCTAAGTTTTGAAATAATAAGTTTCCACGATAAGCCGCACGGTAATTGTTCGGCCGCGGTGCGTGCTTTACACATTGAAGTTTGACATACTAGTGAAAGAGGTGTGTATCGGAATAAAAAGGACGATATCGTTCTGCGATTATTTCACAGTCCGCTCAGTATAAAATGGTGGACTGGATCTCTTTAATACTGGTGAAATATGTTGAGAATGAGATTTGTAATGCGGATTATAATTTTTAGCCTTTTCTGGATACTATCCGTGAAGGAATCGAGCGGAGGTAAGTCAAGTAGAGTTGAGTTGGCTAGCATGTATGTATACAGTCATCTGAACCGATAAGGACTGTTGTGTTGACATTCCATGGTTTAATTTAGACGAGTATGTTATTGCAATACCTTAAGATATCAAGTTATCTAACAATGAACATTGTGAGCGAAATATTTTTACAAATATGAGCTACAGCAACACTTCGGTTATCACAAGAGTCTAATCAGCCCAAGGCCAACAGCCGGTACAAGTACTAATAAATATTACCATAGTGTAGGCCTATAGCCTAGGTCTAAAGTTACAACGGCCTAAGCCAATTGGTTACTGCAGTGCTGTACAATTAACTTACAAGTCAAGCCTGTAGTTTTTATTTTTGATTCTGAAAAGAACACGTAGGCTAGTCTAATTTACATTCAGTCCAGAAATAGTCTAGGCTACCAAGCCTAATTGTGCTATCATGATTTAGGGCCCAGGTATTATTACATGTAGGCCTACCTGAAGGTTTGTTCAATCTCAATGAAAATTTTGCTAGACCAAGGCCCTACATGAATAGTTTTGGCCCAGCTATATTCTGGACGCACAGTTTGCAACATTATTTTTTTTTATATCTTGAAGTCTAACCAACAAACCAACAAGAAACTAGCAAGAAACAATATGTAGTGCTCCTACACATGCAATGTTCATTGAACTTTTTTTCTTCAGAGAATTTGGTGGTAAATGGAAAACAATGACATGAGATGTGTATAGTGAACTTAAAAGCATGCAACTGCTTTTTGCTTCTCTTAATTTCATCAACTTTAAGGTTAATTTCGGCAAAACATTGATTTTGATACATTATAGACCAACAACTGAACACTTCAATCCAGTCCAGGTTGTAAATATCTATACTGCTTTTAATAACATCTGAAGCTCATCAATCAAAGTGGCTGAACTATACAGAAAATTAGCTCAATTCCTCAGATGCAATTCAATAATTAATAGAAAAAACAATATTTATGGCTTGAAATATTAAGATGTTTTCAACTCACAATGCATTATAAAATTTCTCAAGAACATATGATGTTTTTCATCTAGGTGTACTCACTTGGCTTAATATAAAGTTAAAAACACACAGTTTGGTTGAGTTAATAAAACAATTGATTAAAATTAGCTTATAGAGTATGCCTGCACTGAGGAGCCAACATCATCATCGATTCAACTTTAAAGGAGCACTCTAGAGGTTTAGCATATTTTAAACCTGAATATCTTGAAAACTGGAATTAACTGTAGACAAATTACTAGCATTCCAAGTTTACTTTTTTTCTTGGACTAAAATACATATCAGGACAAAAATGCTGCCTAAATTTGTCTAAAGTTAAATGATGGTATTATTACCACAAACATCTATTCAACTACCTGTAAGCAAGAATACAATTATAACTCTTAGAAGTCCATTTTATTGAAGTTAACATACACTCATGCATTCATGAACAAGATATATCTCGGGAATAAAAGAGAAATAATAATATCAAATATCTTAAATCAGTATTGATTATTTATTATGAAAAAAGGAACATACAGTATGTCTTCTTTTGTCTCAATGCAGCCTTCATTCATGACGTAAACTAGTTGTTGAATTCTGTACTCCTGTACTGTTCTAACTGAGAATTTTCTCCTTCAGAACAGCCAGGCTCTCCCTTTCTGCTGTACAATGAACATGGAAGCAATCTTTGGTTTATATTTTGATTTACCCTCTTTGCAACCATGCTTGATGATTTATATATCAGAACATTATTTATACTGTACAGTAAATGTTTAATCAGGATAGTACATTTCACTGCTGTTTTAAGGATTGGTAGCCTGTAGGCATTCATATGCCTGAAGGCAAACATGTCATTAGCGTTAATGCTCAATCATGCAAGAACCTGTTGGTGATAAGTCTCTGAGAGGGAGCTTCTCATCAGTTTGATTTGATTATAAACACATGGTTGTAGCAGGGGAGTAACAATTCGACCAGAAACAGTGTCTCTTTCTATCAAAGGATATTCCTTTATATCCTGTAGCGTGATGGATATCGGCGGGCTTAGTCAGTTGCTACATGGTACTAACATACATGTATCTATGGGGACAAATAGTGTTTCTATCTTAGTGATATATAATTTCTTTTTTAGTATACCTTCTAGTGACATTCTAATTTCAGAAGATTTATGACAGTAATATGTGGATTGGATTCTTTACCTTAGTGTTGTAACTAATTCTTTGAGAGACCATGAAGGTCAAATATAATCAATTTCAATTTCCCACATGTGTTTAATCTGTTCGTCTTACAAATTTAATCATCCTTGCTCCGACTATTTTCAAGATTGCATGTATTGTCAACCTGCAGTCTTTAAACTCTGATGGTTGTTCCTAGTATTTGATGGTCTTAATTTCTCCTCTCCTATCAAGAATTATAAATCCATGAGGTTTTGCTCTTTCAATTAGTTACATTTCAGCATTTAACTAGGCTGTGGCATATCATGTTAAGTGCAGAGGATCAACACTGTGCAACCAGTTTCTCATTTTCATGGACTTGGATTACAGCACATTTAGTTGTCAATTATGTCTATTTGCAATTCTCGTCTATGATTGTATTGCATTTTCAACATACTGTATGTTTCCATGGAAATAAGACTGACAATTAATGGTAACCCAGCAACCACTTTACTGAATCAAGAAGACTGTTTAACTTGGGATAATACAATGCATATGAACTTATGAAGATGTTGCTAGAAGGATAAATTTGAAATTTCAGGAAATTAGCTCTGAGATATGACACTTTTCATTTAATTCCAATACCCAGCGGAATTGTGCATGTGGACGTTTGTTGTACATGTAGTATAAAAAAACAGTATGTGCTTTGTTGTATGTGTAGACACAACATCACTTGGGACATATTGAGTGGCATTCTTTTTGCCCTTTTATTTGAAATTTAAAACTGTAAATTTTTATTATGTGAATTAAAGCTGTTTGGATTAGGTAAAATTGAGAATTCCATGCTTCAAATCTACTGTAACGTGTCATCATGTGTTCACTATACATTGCTCATGAAATAAATCAATTATATCTTTGTCCAGTCCTTGTCGGTTACAGTATTGGCAAAAACTGGTATGTGGGAGATTCAAAGGATATAGTACAGCAATATGCTATCATAAATTTTGCCCATAAATTGTCTGTGTTACAACTTAATTGTCAGTATTTCAAAACCACATTTAACAGTTAGGTACTGTACGTTCAGGGACGTCGCTAGAGGGGGGGTGTGGGGGGTGTCTCACCCCCCCCAATATTGGTAATACTTACGATAATTTTTCTAACTGTCACACTCTAATTTTCCGACTGTTGCACTCTCATTTTCACATATTCTTGTAATTTGTGATTGACCTAAAATTTTCGGATGACCTTTGATCAGTCATATTTACCACGTTTTCCTTGTCACATTGAGAAATTGTATCTCGCGATCTTTATACTCCACCATACAAAA